>JAOPSE010000070.1:6014245-6097275 GCA_029449295.1 Zea luxurians | reverse complement strand
ATAACATGTGAATGTGAAAACACACGAAACCCACCCTAGACTCTACATCCCCTTAGGAACGACTTTTGAGTCTTTTAAGCTCTGCATCCTCTTAGGAACGACTTTTGAGCTTCTTCACCTTCTATTTCGGTGGCATTTAAGTTCTACATCCCCTTAGGAACGACTTTTGAACTTCTTCACCTTATATTTCGGTGGTATTTGGCTCTGCATTCCCTTCGAAACAACTTTTGAGCAGAAAACTTACTCTGCGCTCCCTTAGGAACGACTTTTGCATCTTCGTCAAATTTTTGGCTCTGCATTCCCTTAGGAACGACTTTTGAGCAGAAAACTTACGCTGCGCTCCCTTAGGAACAACTTTTTTGCAGCTTCGTCATGCTCTGCATCCCCTTGGGGACGTCTTTTGAGCTTCTCCCTGTTTTCTTTTTGCACTCGATGGTGCAGGCTCAGATTTTACATAGTACATCTTTGGGGGATTTGGCCCTCGTAGGGCTAAATAAGAATGAAAAATTATAAGCTATGGCCCCATTAAAAACCTTTCTCTCCTCTTGAAACGAAAACGGTACCATAGAAAAATGAAAAAGATTACATCAAATTACACATAGTATCGTCGAAGCTCATCCGCATTCCAAGACCTAGGTATGTCGTTGCCATCCATATGCTTCAATCTATAAGAACCAGGTCTTGACGAAGATATTACCAAAAAGGACCTTCCCACTTCAGTTGCAACTTGCCGACTGTATCTGGGTTGGCCACTCTCCGAAGCACCAGATGTCCTGGTTTGATGTTTTTCAATCGAACTTTTCTATCACGCCACCTTATTGTTTCGGCCTGATATTTATTGATGTGCTCTATAGCCTGAAGTCTGGTCCCTTCTATGGTATCTTTTGTTATTTGATAATCAGCTTCGTCTTCTGCCGAAGCTGTTGTTCTTATTGACCCTGTCTTTGCTTCTTCTGGAGTTATTGCTTCGTCCCCAAATAGGAGCTTAAAGGGTGTAAATCCTTGACCTTGACGCAGTTGTGTTGTGGCTCCACACCACTTTAATAAACTCATCTGGCCACTTTCCTCTAGGCTGGTTGAAGATTAGCTTCATTATTCCTGTCATTATAATGCCATTTGCTCTTTCTACTAGCCCATTTGATTCTGGATGCCTGACTGATGCAAAATGAATTTCGTACCAATTCAGTCACAAAAATCTTTGAAAGTTTCGGCATCAAATTGTGTTCCATTGTCTACAGTTATTGCCTTCGGCACACCGAAGCAACAAACAATATTCTGCCAGAAGAATTTTTGGACCGTGATCGAAGTTATCGTAGCCAAGGGCTTCGCCTCAATCCACTTAGAAAAATATTCTACTGCCACTACAACATACTTCAAGTTGTCTTGTGCTGGTGGGAGTGGACATAACAAATCTAGGCCCCATCTTTGCAATGGCTAGGTTGGCTGTATTAACTAGGTTAGCGACGAAGGTGGCTTCTGGTCTCTTGCACATTTTGACAGTTTTCACACTTTTGAACCAGATCTGCTGCATCCGAAGCTGCCTTCGTCCAATAAAATCCTTGTCTAAAAACCTTCCCATCCAAGGCCTAGACCCAATGTGAGATCCACACAAACCTGCATGTATTTCCTTCATCAGCTCTATACCTTCGGTCCTGGATAACACTTGAGAAGCGGAGAGCAAACTCCATGTTTGTATAATCCCCTTCTATTATGACATATGGTCTTGTCCTTGCTTCCGTTCTTTTATTATAAGCTTCGTCATCCGAAAAACAGTTACCTTGAAGGAAAGATATGATTTCAGTCCTCCAATCTTCACTATGTATGGGTGATATTGCAAGCACTGCTCTCTAGGTGCTTTTATTGTTTCAAAAAATACTTCCGAAGGTAGAGGGAGTCCCTGTGTTGCTGACTTAGCTAGCAGATCTGCATGCTCATTTTCCCCTCTTGGAATATTTTTTTACAGAGAATCCTTTGAAGGAAGCCTCCAATCTTCGGACTGTATCCAAATATTTTTCAAGCTTCAGATCTCTTGCCTTGCTACTTTTGTCTATATGACCAAAAATGACTTGAGAGTCAGTTTTAAGGATCACCCTTCTTATTCCCATTGCCTTTAGCTTCCGAAGCCCAAGAGAAGAGCTTCGTATTCAGCAATATTATTTGTACAACTGAAGTCCAACCTTGCTGCGTAGCATGTTCTGACTTTAGAGGGCGCTACTAGAACAACAGCCACTCCTGCGCCGAAGGTTCCCCAGGAACCATCACAAAAGACTGTCCAAGCTTCGGCGTCTTTTGTTATTTCTTCTCCCTGAGCCCCTGGCGTCCAATCAACAATAAAATCCGCTAAAGCCTGGGACTGAATTGAGGATCTATGTACATAATCAATAGTGAATTCATTGAGCTCGGTAGCCCATTTTTTTATCCTTCCAGTAGCTTCTCTATTCCTCATTATGTCCTTCAGAGGTTGTGATGAAGGAACAATTATATGATATGCTTGAAAATAATGTCGAAGCTTCCTAGAAGCCATCGACACGGCATATAATACCTTCTCCAATTCTGTATAATTTTTCTTTGATAAGCTTAGAACTTCGGAGACGAAATATACTGGTGCTTGCCTTTTGACTTGGCCATCTTGCTTCTCCTATACAAGCACACTGACTGCAGAGTGAGAAGCTGCTACATATAGGAGTAATGGAGCCCCTGGCGAAGGTGGAGTTAGAGTTGTCAAGTCTATCAAGTATTGCTTTAACTCTTCGAAAGCCTTTTGCTGAGCCGGTCCCCATTGGAAAACTTTGGCTGACTTTAGTATTTCAAAAAATGGTAGATTCTTTCTGCTGATCTTGATATAAATCTATTTAATGATGCTAGCCTTCCTGCCATCGTTGAGCCCCCTTCTTTGAATTTGACGGCTCCATTCGAAGGATAGCTTCGATCTTATTTGGGTTAGCTTTGATTCCCTTTGTTGATACCAGACAGCCAAGGAATTGCCCTTCTTTACTCCAAAAACACACTTTTCTGGATTTAATTTAAGTCTAGCTTGCTCAAAATTGGCAAATGTCTCTTGCAAGTCAGTAATATGATTCTCTTGCTTCGTGCTTTTTACTATGATGTCATCAACATAAGTCAGCACATTCCTGCCTATTTGAGAGTGAAGGACCTTGGCTATCATTTTGCTGAAGCTTCCTCCAGCATTATTGAGCCCCTCAGGCATCCGAAGGTAGCAATAAGTACCACTGGGAGTTATGAAGCTAGTCTTTGGCTCATCTTCCTTCTTCATCAAATTTGATGATAACCTAAGTAGCAATCCAAAAATCATGAGCTCGAAGAAGCTGCTGCATCTACAAGGGAGTCTATTTGGTAATGGGAACTCGTCCTTTGGACATGCTTTGTTGAGATCTATGAAATCAATACACATTCTCCTGTCGGTACCCTAAAACTAGGGTACCCCTTGCTACTGTATAAAGACGCAGTACCCACGCGGCTATCTTTAGTAGCGTAGTAAAGAGCTATATGTGGGACCAGGCCATGACTCGCCCCAGCCTCGGGCGACTACTAGGTCAGCAACAGCGCCTGACCCCACCACATGGGCGGGTCCGGGACTGCCACGTGTCCAGAGAAAGTGATATACTCCAAGGCACCAACAATGAGTCTGGACCCCCATGGGAAAGTGCTGGACCCCTAGATATACAGTCCGGACCTCCAAGTTTGGTGCAGGACCCCCACGTGTACGGATCGGACCCCCAGAATGGGGTCCGGACCCCCCATACGAGGTCGGGCTGCCCACAGTAGGGTCCCGAGGTTCTAGGACAGAACACACCCGGACCTCAATCAGGGTCGGGCGGGGGTCCGTGCTGACACGTGTCTAGGTGGGATCTGGACCTATTCGCATACACTCATGTTCCCCGCTCAGGCGGAGACCCGATGTTGCCACGTGGCCTACTGCGCGCGGCATAAGCCAACGGGTGGAACCTGGCATGACACCTCTAGGCTACGCGCGCCTTCGCATTCATTATGGATAAGACGTGCGCCTGTCCATTCCACTGGCAGGGGCGTGCCCAGTCCATGATACATGGGCCATGCTGTTACTCACCATTACTCCCGCGTTACCAGGAGAAGGGTTACTGACTATCAATGCTGCATGGACTGCGGTCATCATGACCCCCGCTGATTACTCATGCGTTACTAAGGCGGAGGATCCCTGTGTACTGTCAGCATTTACTATTCACATAATGTACTCCTACCATTATGCTCCTGAGCCCACATGTCGGGGCTCAGCATCCTTGTATGTACCTCCCTTAAACTATAAAAGGGAAGGGACACAATGCTACAAGGGACAAGTCCACACACAAGCTCGACAGACTCAGACACACGCTTACACACACACTCAGGAGGTAGGGTATTACGCTCCGGTGGCCTAAACCACTATAAACCCTCGCGTGTTCTTGTGTTCATCAACAATCCACCTAACAGGCAAACCGCTTAGGCCTCCTCCTCATCTTAGGATTAGGGCGGGTGCATTCTGCCACCCGACCGGAGGATTTTCTCTCCGACATTTGGCACGCCAGGTAGGGGGCTTTGGCATAGGTTTTTCGCCTGTTTCCTTGCTCGACACGATGGTTCAGATCGTCGAGCACCGCGACTTGCCCGAGGACTTCCTGATGGAGGAAGAGGCAATATCTTCCATGCCACGGGGCTCCAACCGCCCTGCGCCTGGTGCTGCTGCTATGCACGTTGCGCAGCAGCATAGACCCGCGCAGACATCCAGGGCTCCATCAAGGGCTACTCCTGGGGCGTTGTCTGCAGCCAGGGAGTTGCTATGCCACCCCTCGAGTTCCACGCCTCGCCGGGGGCCATGAGGCAGTGGCGCGAGGATGTCGACCGTCTCCTCGGCATGGTGCATTCTGGCTCAGCCAGGCCCAGGCCTCAGTCATTCCGATGTCAACATGAGGCATCAGCGTCTGTGCGCTCACCCTCAGTGAAGGACGCACAGACTGATGACCTGGGGCGGAGCTCAACCGCAGGCGTGCGGGTGAGGATGTTCCAATCTCTCTGGAGAGGCCTGATGACCTGCGGGCAGAACTCAACCGTAGGCATGTGGGCGAGGATGCACGAGTCTCTCTAGAGAGGGTGCGTGAGCGCCGGCAAAACTTCGAGGGTCGCAACCTCGATCAAGACTTCGCTCCAGTTGTGCCACAAACTCCAATGGGCCCTCGAATCTAATCAGGTGTCCCATTGGTCGGCGTAGGCTGTGCCGCACTAGCGGATCATCTCCACGCGGCGACTTGGCCACCCAAGTTCCGGCCACACCTGCCGGAGAAGTATGACGGTACGTCAAACCCGTCGGAATTCTTGCAGGTCTACGTCACCGCTATTACGGCAACCGGTGGAAACACTACCGTAATGGCAAGCTACTTCCATGTAGCCTTGACTAGGCCAGCCCGGACCTGGCTCATGAACCTCACCCTAGGGTCCATATACTCCTGGGAAGAGCTCTGTGCATGGTTCACAGCAAACTTCGCTAGTGCTTATCAGCAGCATGGTGTGGAGGCTCATCTCCATGCTGTAAGGCAAGAACCCGGGGAGACCCTCCAGGCATTCATCTCCCGCTTTACCAAGGTACGCGGGACCATACCTTGCGTCTTCGATGCCTCTATTATCACTGCTTTCTGACAGGGGGTACGTGATGAAAAGATGTTGGAGAAGTTGGCGACGCATGACGTGGAAACCGTCACCACGCTCTTTGCTCTAGCCGACAAGTGTGCCAGAGCTGCCGAGGGCCGTGCATGGCACTCGGCACCATAGACCGGAGTTACCCAGATGGGTGGCTCGGGTGCCACCACCCAGGGCGGCAACAATAAGAAGAAGAACCATGACCATGATAGGCCGCAGTCTGCTGCCATAGTCGCTGCAGCCGCGGCTGGGGGCCAGAACGAGCGCAGCAAGTGCCCACAGCAACAGGGAGGTAACAGTGGGTCATGCCCTGTCCACCCCAACAGTCGCCACAGCGCCTCGGAGTGTCGAGAAATCATCAAGCTCGCGAAGCGCGTCAGCGAACAGCGTGAGCAGGCCTCCAAAGATGGCTCGCCACCTTGTCGCCGGCCTGGCAAGGAGAAGGTCGACGAAGGTGACGCGGCCGCGGGAGAACGGGACCTCAGGTATCAGTCCCCTGAGGGGGTCCTCAAGGACGTCTGCACTGGAGACTTTGACTCCAGTGACGACAACGATCGCCACAAGAAGCTGTACGTGATGTACGACGGGAGCTGGGAGCTCACCTCCCGTAGGAACGTGAAGTCCCTACGCCGAGAGGTCCTTTTGGTGGTCCCAGGGGTCCTGAAGGCTACTCCACATCAGCGGTGGAGGAGCACCACTATCTCCTTCGGGGCATCGACTGCCCCGAAAACATGGCAGGGGCCGGTATACTACCACTCATCACCGCCCCTGTCATCACCAACATGCGGTTGCATCATGTCCTAATTGACGGTGGGGCTGGGCTCAACGTCATCAGTCATGCTGCGTTCAAGCAGCTGCAGATCCCAGGATCTCGACTGGGACCCTCTCGTCCATTCTCTGGAGTGGGCCCTCAACCGATGTATCCCCTTGGGAGCATCGCACTCCTGGTTACATTTGGGACTGAGGAGAACTTCCGCACTGAGAACGTCCAGTTCGATGTTGTGGAGGTTAACCTCCCTTTCAATGCCATCATTGGCAGGCCGGCCCTGTACCGGTTCATGGCCATTGCCCATTACGGGTATTTTGTCCTTAAGATGCCGTCCCCTGCTGGGGTCCTCACCGTGCGGGGCGATCGCGCCGCTGCGCTTGCGGCTGTCGAGAAGCTGCATGCCCTGGCGGCAGAAACTGCTCGCCCGGATGACGGAGGGAGGGAGCCCTCGACTTCCGGTACCAAGGCGCCTACTAAGGTGCCAAAGGTGCAGCCATCCGGAGCAGACAACGGTCCCGTCAAGGCCATCCAGGTCGGCGTGGCTTCCTCCCAGACCACCCGCATCGTGGGCAATCTGGAGGAGAAATAGGAACTCGCGCTCGTCGCCTTCCTCCAGGCAAATGCCGATGTGTTCGCATGGGAACCGTCGCAGATGCCTGGGATCCCCAGGGAGGTGATTGAGCACCATCTGAAGATCCACCCTGACGCCAAACCGGTGAGTCAGAAGCCTCGGAGACAGTTTGTTGAGCGTAGGATTTCATCCGTGAGGAGGTCCGGAAGCTGCTACACGCTGGCTTCATTGAAGAGGTTCATCACCCAGTGTGGCTAGCTAATCTAGTCATCGTCCCCAAGGCAAATGGGAAGCTTCGGATGTGCATCGACTACACCAGTCTCAATAAGGCTTGTCCTAAGGACCCGTATCCACTTCTATGCATAGATCAAATCGTGGATTCTACCTCCGGGTGCGACCTCTTGTCCTTCTTAGATGCTTACTCTGGTTTCCATTAGATCCAGATGGCTAGGGAAGATAGGAAGCATACCGCTTTTGTAACCGTGGATGGGCTTTACTGTTATGTTGTAATGCCTTACGGTCTGAAAAATGCCTTGCCGACATTTGTACGGGCGATGAGTAAGACCTTTGGGGACCTCATTAGAGACATGATAGAGATATACGTCGATGACATCGTGGTCAAGACTAAGAGAGGGTCGACCCTAGTGGAAGACTTGACCCTAGTCTTAGACAAGTTGCGGGCAATGCGCACAAAGCTGAACCCAGAGAAGTGCGTCTTTGGTGTCTCCGCAGGGAAGTTGCTGGGATTCCTGGTTTCGCACCGGGGATTCGAAGCAAACCCGGAGAAGATCAAAGCAATTGAGGCAATGAGACCTCCGGCCCGAATCAAGGACGTCCAGAAGCTTACGGGGTCACTGGCCGCCCTTAGCCACTTCATCTCAAGGCTGGCTGAGAGGGTGCTACCCTTCTTCAAGCTCTTATGGAAGTCCAGCCCATTCTCTTGGACCGTCGAGGCAGAGCGAGCCTTCCAAGAACTGAAGCAGTACCTTGTGTCCCTACCAATACTGGTAGCTCCGGAGCTAGGGGAGCAGCTGTACTTGTACATTGCAGCGGCTACAGAGGCGGTGAGCATGGTGTTGGTCGTCGAAAGGACGACACAACATCCCCAAGGGAGTCAGAAAGTTCCCCTAGGAGAAGGTGGTGGTCCGACCACCATGGAGCTTGAGGGCTCGGGGCAACCGCAGGGGTCTGGACCATCCAGAAGCCGGTCTACTACGTCAGCGAGGTCCTCCATGAGGCAAAGGCCAGGTACCTTGAGAAGCACAAGCTTATCTATGCTGTGCTTGTTGCATCCAGGAAGCTGCGCACTATTTTCAGGCACACAAGGTCGTGGTGGTGACCTCCTTTCCGTTAAGGGCCATCCTCCACAACTCTAACGCTACAGGCAATATCGCCAAGTGGGCCGCGAAGCTTGCTGAGTTCCAATAGGACTTCTAGCCTCGCCACGCTGTCAAGAGCCAGGTTCTAGCTGACTTCATCATGGAGTGGACCCCTCCCCCGAGCGCTCCTGGGAATCCGAATACCGATTCGGACCCCACACCTGCGGAGACCAGGGCTCCGGTCTTCACCGAGCCCCACTGGATGCTCTTCTTCGACGGGTCTGCCCGTCATCAATGTGGTGGTGCTGGGGTGGTCCTCGTCGACCCAAGCGGAGATTAAGTGAAGTACATGGTGCACCTTGAGTTCAAGGCCACCAACAACATGGTAGAGTATAAAGCACTGATCTTCGGCTTGTCTATGGCCCTATCCCTAGGGATCTGCTAGCTCCTCGTGAAGGGGGACTCCCAACTGATCATTAAGCAGGTCCATGGAGAATGTAGCTGCAAGGAGCCCAGGCTTGCAGCTTACCTCCTCCATGTAAGGAAGCTAGAAAAGGACTTCATTGCCCTGGAACTGCAACATGTTCCTCAGGCTAACAACTCAGCGGTAGATGAACTCTCCACGAGGGCATCAACTTGGGCACCCGTGCCCGAGGGCATCTTCGAAAGATGGCTGCTGAGACCTACCGCCCAGCCTGCCAAGCCGGGCGAAGGGGGTGAGACTAGCACCTCAAAGCTAGCGGTCCCGGTAGTGTTACATCTGCAGAACCCACCAAGGATTGTGTGTGCTACAGGGGGTCCTGCCAACCTCTTAGCACCATAGCTAGTAGCTCAGATTGGTCCCGATGCATGGATCTCCAAGATCCCGGACTACCTGAAAGAAAATATCCTTCCTGAAGATCATGTGTCCGCAGAGCGCATAGTGCGGTTGGCTAAACTATACGCGGTGGTAGAAGGGGATCTCTACTGCCATGGTGCCGACGGCATTCTCATGCGGTGCATCACCTAGGAGGAGGGTCGTGAGTTACTCACAGTGATCCATGGAGGTGAGTGCGGAAGTCATTCATCATCCCGCACGCTGGTCGGTAAGGCCTTCCGGCACGGCTTTTACTGGCCAACCGCTCTCCAGGAAGCAGCTGAGTTGGTAAAGTCCTGCAAAGCATGTCAGTTCCATGCGAAGCAGATACACACACCGGCTCAGGCTCTGCAAATGATTCCACCCTCCTGGCCATTCGCCGTATGGGGGGTGCATATCCTGGGACCATTCCCCAGGGCCGTTGGCGGGTACTGTTTCCTCTTCGTCGCTATCGACAAGTTCACAAAGTGGCCAGAGGCCACCCCTATGGTTAGTATCACTCAGGGTGCTGCTGTTGCTTTCCTCAAGTCGATTATCTGTAGATTTGGGGGTCCCAAGCCATATCATTACGGACAACGGGACCCAGTTTACAAGTCGGTTCTTCTAGGAGTATTGCGAGGGCATCGGCACCCAGCTCTGCTTTGCGTCTGTGGCTCATCCCAGGAGCAACGACCAAGCTGAGAGGGCAAACGCAAAAATCCTCAGGAGACTCAAGACACGCACCTATGACTGCTTGAAAAAGCATGGGGCAAATTGGGTTAATGAGCTTCCGTGCGTACTATGGGGGAACCGGACCACACCCAGCCGAGCTACCGGGGAGACTCCGTTCTTCCTGGTCTACGGGGCCAAAGCCTGTCTTCCCCCGGAAATCATTATGGGCTCCCCACGGGTCCAGTATTTTGATGAGTCTATGCAGGAATAGCTACGGCGTGAGGACGTGGACTTCATCGACGAACGCAGATGGCGAGCGACGATCCGAAATGCACGGTACAACCAAGCGCTCATGCGCTACCACCAGCGGTTTGTGCATAGTAGGGAGCTCAGAGTCAGGGACCTAGTCCTAAGGCGAGTACTGAACCAAGAAGGGCTCCACAAACTCTTCCCCAGTTGGGAAGGACCCTTCAAGGTGACGGAAATATGCCGACCCAAGTGTGTCTGCCTTGCCACAACTGAAGAAGTGCCTCTTCCCAATCCCTGGAATATAGAGCATCTCTGTAAGTTCTATCCATAGAAGCAAAACTGGGGGGTTGAGTTTTCTTCCTTTGTAACTGGGTTGTGCATATGTGTATGTCAATCTGGTGAGGTCCGCCCTCGTAAGCCTGGCCTGTTGGTCTGCACCCATGTATATCAAGTTATAAGGAAAGGATTTACCCCCAGATGTGCTTTTGTGATGGTTCATTCTACTTCAGTTTACAAGCATTATTTTTTATCTAACTCACCCATACAGTTTCCACCCTTGCTAGTATGATGACATCCGAATTGAGTAGCCAGGCTTGCAGTTCAGGACCCCTCTACTGCTACAGGGGGTCCGACAACCTGCGGACCAGTTCTAGGGAATGGGTGCTCGTTTCCTGGAGTGGTCCGGAGCTGTGTAGCCACTTAGCCTGGTTTCGTACCCTAAGCCTGCACGCTCCACCACTCTGCAATGGGTACCCTAGTATTTGGAGCTGTGATCCTGTAGGTCTGGGCATATGGCTTGGCTTCCTAGGCTAAATCCTACAGGTCCTGTTGCATGAATCAAAGGATGGCAGATACCAGACGCTGGGTCCTATGGGTGTGCTCCTAACACTTCAAAGCCGAGGCTGTGTGTAGGTCTAGGTCCCGATCCAGACGCAGGTAGTCTCAAACCATAGAGACTACCTCTTAGGGACCAGGCAACCAATTTTCTCTTAGGTATACTGGTATCCAACCTCGACACGTTGAGCTACCTCCCAGGGGGTCCAAGTACCAGGGGAAGTTAGTAACACTACACACATCAAGGACAAATAACATACAAGATAAGTTTCACTGCTGTTTGATTAACAGTACTTAAAGTATGTTTCATGGCCAAAAGTTATTACAAGCCGCTCCCCAACGGGACCCTTGCTTTGTCTCTACAGATTCGGCTACTCGTCGTCAGCAGGATCACGCTGGAAGCGCTTGGCCACCAGCTCCACGACGTCTTGTACGCTCTCCCGGGCAGCGTCTTCTGTGGCAGCTACCGGACCAGCGATCACCGGTGCCAAGGATATGGCAGGGTCATGACTCCGGAAGCACGTCAGGACATATTCAACCACCGCCCGGCAGAGCTTGCTGCCCTCTGCCTCTAGGCGGGCACCGAGGATCTGATCCAGGCATCGGAGGCGATCGGCGGCGGAGTCCAGCACTGGGAGCGCATCCGAGATTGACGCTGACAGATCCGACACTGGGATGGGGCTCATCCCTAGTGGCATTAGTGTTGTGCTTGCCTCGCCGACCCACGCGGCAATGCGTTGGACCCCGGCGCGGTGCTCCACTTGGAGATCTTCAAGGGCCTTCCTGGTGGCCTCCATCGCCTGGGGACCCGGCGCCACCTGTGCCGTGTTGAACTGGCAGATCTGCTCCTCTAGCTCCTTTTCCTTTTTCTCCGCCTCGAGCTCATGCTCAGCCAGCAACTCGCCTCGCCGGGTGAGCATTTCTTCTCTGAAGACGAGATCCGTCTCTTGCCTGGCGAGGTCTGTCTCTCGCCTATCTAGGGACTGCTCCTTTGCCCTAAGGTTTTCCTCGGCGAGGGCAGCGTCACTGGCCTTGCCCTCGAGCTCCTGCTGCCATTTCTGCAGCCTCTCCATAGCCTTGACCTGTTGGGCCCGCTGGGCTTCCAGAGTCTGGTCCAGGGTGCTCAGCTTGGCTTGGTATTCTGTGTGAGGGCCTCCCTCTGGCTCACGGCCTCCTCCCTCCTGGCCACCTTCTTCTCCCTCCGGTGCACCTCTAGCTCCTTGGCATACACCTTCTGGAGGTCCTTCTGTACTCCTTGCAGTCCCACTCGAGTTGGGACCGCTCGGAGATGAACTGTCGGGACGCCAACTTGGTGCGCTCCTCCAGTTGGGTGCGCCAGTCACTGAGGCGCTGGTGCTCAGCCTCAAGCGCCTCCCACTCCCGCAAAATTGTTGCTCCAGTGTCACTAAGGACCTGGTGGGCGCGAGACAACATGCGGGGGAGGGGGATTGGCGCAGCTTCTTCCTCAGCACCTGACCGAAGCCGTCGCCCGAACACCACCTCCATCTCCTTTGGAGCAGGCGGGGGGTTGGAGCTAGACGCGCCTCTGGTGTCACCCCCAGTGTCAGGAGTGGGCGCGATGTTGGAGGTGGGCACAGATCCCCTAGCTGGGACCTCCTCTGTCACTACGACGCTGCCTGATGTTGGCGCCGCTGCCATCGGACCCCCGTCTGAGGCATGGGAAGTCACTGGCGCTGTCTTGGCAGCAGCTGGAGGCGGACCGCCGGCACCACTCCCAGCAGATTCCTGCTGCTGAGAGCCAGACCCATCGGTGGGCCTGGTGCCTAGCGGAGGAGGCATGGCCTTGAGAGCGGTGGAGGAGGAAGCCCTAGCGATCAGATGATAGGTTAAGACTTGTCGGCATGATGATCAGACTCATGGAAAAAGGGGCTACACTTACTTGGGGCCCTGGACTTTCTAGCGACCCTGGAAGCGGGGCGATCGCTGTTGTTGCTGCTGTTGCTGCTGCTGGTGCCCCTAGGGTGATCACCCCCAGAGGGTGGTGGTGGCGGCGGGACCAGAGGACTGACGCGCCTCTGCGCGCCATGGGCCTAGGAGCTGGCCTCCTCGGCCCCACCAACAGTCCTCTGGTGCTTCTGGGGGGGTCCGAAACAAGCGACCCATCAGCACGACGTAGCCTGCGTCGCCTCTCCTCCTCTGACCCCCCGGACCTACCTGGGGCGGAGGCACTGCTTGCAGCCCCTTTGCCCTTGTCCAAGGGGCTGGGGGCCACGATGGGGTTGGCGCTGGGGGCCACACCGGCGGGCTAGGGACCTCCAGTCGGTGCATCGGAGATCCGGATCCCGCAGAGGGGGTCCCGGCCACCGGTCTGGCGAACCGCCACGCCGCTGTCATCGAGGGTCGACAGCATGGCCAAGATCGCCGTCCTCAAGCCTGGGTCGTCGCAGAGCGCTGGGGTGGCCTGAGGGAGTATCAGGAACTCGGGGACAAAAGTCTCCCCGATAATCCCTCCCACCAGGACAGCCAGCTCGTCCCAGGACAGATCGGTGCCTGGCCCGTGCTGGATCCTGCCAATGTCGTTCGGGCCGGTGAACCAGCAGCACAGGCGTGGCCTCCTCTACAGCGGCATGATCCGGCGCTTCAGGAGGTCGCCGACCACGTGCATTGACGTCAGGCCGTCCGTGGCCTAGACCTTGATCCTGTCCAATATGGGCAGGAGCTATGGCGATAGGGACAGCTTGGTCCTCCACTGGTTGCGGTCGAGGGCCAGCCCATTGGACGGCAGGACGAGGCGGTCGTTAGCCTCGGCGCTGGCAATCACCCAGTTGCTACGCTAGTTCTCCCACCTTGCTCCAGCAAGGGTGGGGATGTAGACCATGGCCGGATCTGGCCTCGTCTGGAAATAGTAGGCACTGATGTGGTCCCTAGTCTTCCCGGACTTGACAAGCACAAAGAAGTAGTGGAAGAGGGAAGTGCAGGGGGCCACACCTACGAACATCTCGTAGAGGTGGACGAAGATGGCTGCCTGGAGGATGGAGTGGGGCGTGAGGTGCTGAAGCTGAAGCCCGAACTCCTCCAACAGTAGCAAGAAGAAGGGCGAGATCGGTAGCGCCAACCTGCAAGAGATGTAGGAGGTGAACAACACGAACTCCCCGGCGACGAGATCGCCAAGGGGAGCAGCGCCGGCGTGATTCTTCCCGGCGAGCCCTGGCGTGCTCCACCCAAGCAGGCCGCGCATCAGATTAAGCGCTTCCTCAGACTGAAAGCGGTCCGGATGACCAAGCGAAGCCATGGCGTGTTGCGGCGACGTGGGCGTAGAGCAGAAGAGCGCGAAGGCAAAGGGGCACAGATGAGCACAAAGGCGAAGGGGCGCAGTCGATTAGAAGAGAATGCGAAAGGGTAACTGCTGCACGTGGGGTGAATCCTTTTTCAAGGAAACCTGAGTCCTTGTTCAGGGAAACCCTTCCACGCACCCCTAAATCGCCGCAGGAAATCTCGCTCAAACGGACACCTACTCAGGCAGCCTAGTCTATGACACGGGGGCTCGGGCCCGCAAGTCATACAGTTTGTGTGCCGAGTTTCGAGTGCGGAAAGAGCGAACCGCCGCACGCGTCGGTAGTGCGCCTCCTTGGGGTCGCTGCGGAAGACAGAAGGTAATTTTTTTAAACCAAGGCAGCGACAACAAGGCACTCCGCGCGTGGCCCGATGAAAACGCCAGGCGTGGGGGCCCGTGGGTCAGTCAGCCGCGGGGACAGATATGGCAGTTGGCGTGACCGAAGGTGATTGACAGAGGGTGCGTCAGCAGACGTGCTGAAACGACGCGCCAATCACCAATCAGGCCATGTTGAGGAAAAGTACAAGCTTTGGCCCCACCTGCAGGCTCGCATCCTCCCCTGAGGTGGGCCCGGGGGCCATTGTCGGTACCCTGAAACTAGGGTACCCCTTGCTAGTGTATAAAGACGCGGTATTCACGCAGCTATCTTTAGTAGCGTAGTAAAGAGCTATATGTGGGACCAGGCCATGACTCGCTCCAGCCTCGGGCGACTACGTTGGGTCAGCAACAGCGCCTGACCCCACCACATGGGCAGGTCCGGGACCGCCACGTGTCCAGAGAAAAGTGATATACTCCAAGGCATCAATAGTTAGTCCGGACCCCTGGATATACAGTCCGGACCTCCAAGTTTGGTCTAGGACCCCCACATGTACGGACCGAACCCCCAGAATGGGGTTCGGACCCCCCGTATGGGGTCCGGGCCGCCCGCAGTAGGGTCCCAAGGTTTCAGGACAGAACACACCCGGACCTCAATCAGGGCCGGGCGGGAGTCCGGTGCTGACACGTGTCCAGGTGGGATCCGGACCTATCCGCATACACTCCTGTTCCCCGCTCAAGCGGAGACCCGATGCTGCCACGTGGCCTACTGTGCGGCATAAGCCAACGGGCGGAACCTGGCATGACGCCTCTGTGCTACGCGCGCTTTCACATTCATTACGGATAAGATGTGCACCTATCCATTCCACTGGCAGGCGGCATGCCCAGTCCACGATACGTGGGCCGTGCTATTACTCACCATTACTCCCGCGTTACCAGGAGAAGGGTTACTGACTATCAATGCTGCATGGACTATGGTCATCATGACCCCCGCTGATTACTCATGCGTTACTAAGGCGGAGGATCCCTGTGTACTGTCAGCATTTACTATTCACATAATGTACTCCTACCATTATGCTCCTAGGCCCACATGTCGGTCTCAGCATCCTTGTATGTACCAACCTTAAACTATAAAAGGGAAGGGACACAGTGCTACAAGGGACAAGTCCACACACAAGCTCGACAGACTCACACACACGCTTACACACACACTCAATACAACATACATACAGTGGAGGTAGGGTATTACGCTCTGGCGGCCTGAACCACTATAAACCCTCGCGTGTTCTTGTGTTCATCAACAATCCACCTAACAGGCAAACCGCTTAGGGCCCCCTCCTCATCTTAGGATTAGGGCGGGTGCATTCCACCACCCGGCCGGAGGATTTTCTCTCCGACATTCTCCATTTGCCATTAGCCTTCTTCACCATAACAGTGTTGGCTAGCCATTTTGGATATGTTACTTCTCTGATAACACCAGCACTGAGAAGTCTCTTTACTTCGTTTCGAGCACCTTCAACTTTATCCTCAGACATCTTCTGAAGCCTTTGCGTCCTTGGCCTGAAAGATGGATCCACATTAAGTGAATGCTCAATGACATCTCTGTTGACACCACAAAGATCATTGGTTGTCCAAGCGAAGACATCTTTGTTGTTGAACAAAAATCTTAGCAGAGTCTTTTCTTGCTCATCAGATAGCTGAGATCCTAGCAGTACCTTTTGATCTGCTATATCTTCGCATAAGAGCATAGGCTTCGGCTGATCTGCCGAAGCAGCCTTCTCTCTTTTGTGCTTATAATGTTGACAAGCTTTGGCTCCATCTATGTTATGGATCGCCTTTGAATCTATCCAACTCCCTTCAGCCCTTCTGGTAGCTTCTTGACTTCCATGGACAGCAATAGGCCCTTGTTTCGAAGGTATCTTCATGCATAAGTACGCGGGATGAAGTATTGCTTCAAAGGCATTAAGTGTCTCTCGACCAATGATTGCGTTGTATGGGTACTCCATGTCAACAATGTCAAAAACTACGTGTTCAGTTCTTGTGTTGTGGACGTAACCAAAGGTAACTGACATTGTGATTTTGCCAAGTGCACAATCTGTCTTCCTCCGAAGCCATAAAGAGGGTGTGTAGCATCATGAATATTGTCCTCTGGTTCTTGCATCTGTTTGAAAGCCTTTGCAAATATGATGTCCGCTGCACTACCTGTGCCAACTAGAACATTATGGACCAGAAATCCCTTGATAACACAAGATATGACCATAGCATTGTTGTGAGGATAGTCTTTGAGCTGAAGATCCTCTTGGGATAAGGTGATTGGGATGTGGGACCACTTGGATCTGACGAAGGGTCCTTGCACCCCAGCATGCTGCACTCTTCTCTGTGCTTCCTTCTTTTGCTTCTTGTTGGCTAGCTCTAAACTTGAACTACCCGTGATTGGGAGCACTAGCTTCGTGACCGAAGGTGCTACAACTTGGTTGTTGAACGAAGTCATCGTCTCAATCAGTGGACGTGAGTTCACCGAAGGTGGGCGCCAATGTTGGGGACTTGTTCTCAAATGCTATGAGTTAAGAACAAGGCAACACAAAGGTTAATGATTAAGTCCTTCGTCCTCCGAAGCATTATCTCCCTTAGGATATAATGATATTTAGACGAAGGTTATGAAGGGCATACCTTCATAATCTCGGTATGTAACGGGAAGCAGAAGCATGAGTTGCACATAAAGAATATGAATAATCATCTTAAATCATTAAATTACTTATATTCTTATTGAATAATCATGAATAAACATTAATGATATTGGATTACATTTGTATCTTCGGCTTGACAGAAGGTAAGAATCCGAGTGTGATGTGCGAGTGAATACATGCCAGCGTGAACAGTACGGGGTTACTGTTCACCTATTTATAGGCACGGGACGCAGCCCGGTCGAAATTACATTTATGTCCTCGATAACTAATTATAAACATGACACAAATTATCAAGGACTGAACGGTCTTTTCCTCTTTAAGTCGGTGTCGCCCTTCGTCTCAAGGCGTGTCATTATGCCGAAGCTCCCTAGATTGTAGCTTCGATGTGCACCTTCGTGGTTGTGTCTGCTTGCATGTCGTCCTGCTGAAGGTGTTTTTACTTAAATGACCTTCGGCGAAGAAGAAGGCCCCCAACAGAAGGAATAGACAGATGGATAGCCCATAGAACACACATCTAAAGTTGTGAGTAATTGCATATTTAAAGATTGCCCGTGCTCTATAATAGTTGGTGATCCTAGATGCTTATCTTTAAATATCATGGAGCTATGACAGTGATGATCTTTCAATCGGTAGCCTTGGTAGTGTGCTTCAATTGGTATCTTTTGGTAATCACTAGAATAGAAGCTTCATCTTGTGCCACAATACTATAACTTGTTCTAAGTTTGGTGTCTTAGCAACAAGAAAAGGTCAGGATAAAGGATCAGGCACAAGTATGAAGGAGCTCACTAGAGATAAAACTTTCAAGATGGAAATCTTAAATTGATGACAAAAGCACCTCCGCCTACTTAGATGGAAAGTACATCATAACAATGGTAAAGGTACAAAGGAGGTATTGACCTTTTGCGTATTTGTACCTTAATTTTCCTCCAATGCTTGTGTTGCATATGTTTAACGTTTAAGGGGGAGTAATGTTAGTGTTTTGCATTTTACCTGCTTAATACCCTATTGTCCCTTGACATCATCCTATGTTCTTGCTTGAATATGGTTTTGGTGTTTGATGTCAAAGGGGGAGAATTTGTGCATTAAAGCTTACCTCGATCTGAGAGGAAAGCTTATCTTAAGTGTGAAGAGGGTGAAGATTAATTTTTTGTGTGCTAAAGGACTCAAAGGGGTTTCCTTGAGGTCCTATGATCTTAAGGAAGAATGTGTTAGTTTTGTTGATAATACTGATCATATGCTTCTTGTTGTATTATATGGTGATAATACATAATTAGTGCTTCCGATGATATGAATCAATTGGTATCTATTGTGTTTGTCCTATAATAGATATCCATTTGGTTCTGGTGCTTTAACTTGGTATCTTAATGGTGAATAGTGGTAGGTTGATATTCCTGTGGTATATCCATTTAATTGGTGTTTAACTCTGATTCTGTGCATTTGTGTGTTATACGCATCACAGTTTAATTATTGACACAATGCATCCCACGGGTGCTAAGGAATAGTAATGCTTTGAATTAGCCTAAGTATGTGCAATTTGGCATATAAGGCCAAAGTTAAGATTTTAATGTAAGCACATATTTAGGGGGAGCATTCTATAAACTTAGAATTCAAAATTTGTGCTTTAAATCTTATTCTTGTGTAAACTTTAATTGTGTTGCCATCAATCACCAAAAAGGGGGAGATTGAATGCTCTCTTGTGGGGTTTTGGTGTTTGGATGACAACCCAATTAAAGGACTAACAAGTGTGCTAAGTGTTGAACATGTGCTTAATGCAAAGCTAACAGGGTTCAACACAAGTGAACAAGTGTGATGGTCCAAAGACTGAATTATCTATAAATAATGAACACTGCTTAAGTGAGACTCGGTGTGCGTAACTTAGAGACAACGATCAAGCCAAGGATGGAGGCAAGAAGAGCTTCGAGGTACCGAGTGCACGGGAGAAGGTCAAGGAGACTAGGAACCCAAAGCCAGGGCGAAGAAGAAGACTTGCAAAGTCAAGGTTGATCGAGTTAAGAAGAGTTATGGTGCATCAAGGATCACTACATAAGGACATGACTTACAACCAATGAGGTAACATCTACAATTATGTGGTGTAAGTCATAAGGCTAAAGATCAAGCTCGAGAAGTGAACAAGGGAGTTGGAGCTCAGATATGTCAATCTAGATCAAGTCAAGTTGACTAAATGGTTTAGAGTCCAACATCGACCTCAAACATGCCAAATTGGGTAAAACGATGAAAAAGGTTAAGTATGTAAGGTTTGAGTGTTCAACCATGTTGCATACACCTCTTACTACAAGTTTGGTGCTTTGGTTTGCTCTCTAACTCTTTCTGTAGAGAAAGTACCATTCTAAGCTCTGCTGGAGGAGAAACAGAAAAGCTAGGAGAAGAACAAGAAAGATGTAAGTTTCTAGGACTAAATCAATGGATTATACTCTATATGTGTTTGTTTAAGTGTCAAGAAAATCCTCCCAAAAGTTGAAGTCAAACGGAGAAAGAATGGAGAAAAAAGCACTTAGTGTGCTGTTGGCTGGTGCACAGGACAGTGAATAGTAACCTGTCCGGTGCACAGGACAGTGAATAGTAAACATGTCCGGTGCACAGGACAGTGAATAGTAACTCTGTCCGGTGCACAGAACAGTGAATAGTAACCTGTCCGGTGCACCAACGGTTAGCTCTTCCAGAGAAGGAAACTGTCAATCAGATCCATCACTATTCAATGTCCAGTGCGCCACCGGACACTCCGGTGCACCCGCAACCAGGGAAGGCTGAGAGCTTCCAAATGAAGCTCTAACGGACCCTAGGCCCTTTGGGGCTATAAAAGGGACCCCTAGGCGCCTCAAACAAGTACACAAGTGCAGCCAACAAGTCCATACAACATTTGGATCAATTCTTTCTCTCCTTCTCTTGTGTATCTCTCTAATTTGTGTAGAGGCAAAGTTATAAGCCTTTAGAGAGAGGGGAAGTGCTGCTGAGCGCTAGAGCAAAATCTTGAGCTCATTGTTACTCTATCGGAGTGCTGTCGAGAAGATTATAAGCAGCCACGACATCGTTGTAAATGATATCAACATAGTGGAAGGCTCTATCTGTCGCACTGACAGATCTGAGCAACATGGAGGAAGGAGTTGAAATAGACTCCAAGCCAAGGTGTGGCTAACTCCAATGAGGACTAGGCAAGAATTTCAGGCTTGGCCGAACCTCGGGATAAATCCCTGTGTCTGTGTGCTCTGCTCTGTGCTGTGTGCTGTTTCTGTCTTATTTGCTGTTTATACTTGCACTTCAATATTTATATGTGGTACAACCTGTCTTCAAAGTGCAGGGTATTTTAAGATAGGAACTTCAATTCCACTGCAACCTACTCGAAGGGTCTTTCATTCCACTGCAATCCAGCCTTCGAGTAGAGTAAGTATTTCCAGTAATAAAAGTGATAATTATTATTCGCCTATTCACCCCCCTCTAGGCGACATCCAGATCCTATTCCCGGGCATAGGGAACTTTCAACAAGGGCGAGACTAGTTGAAGGGTCCTCACCGAGGTTTGCCCGCACAGGAGCACTGTCCACGGTGGACAGCGCCCGGCGGCTGTGGATGACGTCCGACGAGCAATTCCCCATCACCCAACATACTCCTATGCTAGGAACCGCCACCACCATGCACGATACACTCCGGCGATGATCTCTGAGCACCACACGCGGCCCAAACGACCACACAGACGAGATTCAATGGTGGCAGACCCATTCTCCGTCTCTGATCTCTCTCTGCTTCCACTCGACTTGGCAACCCGTGGCTTACTACGACTTGGAGGAGTGGAGAGGTGAACGTGGGTCCTGATTTATACTGGTGGGCTAGGCCAGAAGAGTAGGGATGCAGTCGGTGGGTGATCTCTGGTGATCTCGAATGGGTTCGTTGCAACAGACGCGCGTGGCACGGAGGGGGAGAGGATCTGCCTGTCTAGCCCCACACGCTAGCGGAGGACGAGTGCACACCGCCACTTGGCCAGTTGGGCCCGCGGGTAAGCGTCAAGGCGAGGCATGCAGCGACCCACAAGGAGCGACATGGGCTCGTGGGCATGGGAGTTCGGGAGGAGGGAACTGGCCACTGGGCCTAGATGGCAACGAGTAAGCTAGTTGCGTGTGTGGTGAGCGATCTGGCGAGTGGGGCCCATCAGTCATCCAACGTGCACGACAATAAATACGGTGTGGGGCTACGCATGGGACCCACTTGTCGACGCCATCAGTAGCAGCTGGGCTGGTAGTAAGAGGAGAAGTGGTCTGCCAGGAGAAAACGGCCCAAACGAGCATTTGCCTTCCCCCCTTTTTCTTTTGAATTCTATTTTAATTCCTTTATTCAAATTCGGATTCAAAACCAGTTTTGGGTTTTTCCCATTCACATTTTAAATGATCAAGCAATAAAACTTCCAGCATGTATGCAAAGTCTAGTTTTAATTGTTTTTATTTATTTACACCACAGGAAACTGGTTAAAGAACGTGGGTGACAAACCATCAAACTTAATGTAATAAGCCATCAAAGTTACCATAAGAATGGTGGGTGTACTGACGAATATAGCCGCCGACGATTTTTGGATGAACTTAGAGAAGTAAGTTCGACGACCCCGACGAACTTAATATTAAGAACGTGGGTACCGTCGAACTTAACATTAAGAACGTGGGTACCGTCGAACTTAACATTAAGAATGTGCGTTTTTAAGTTCGATGGGGACCGTCGAATTTAGAGAAGTAAGTTCGACGGTACCCACGTTCTTATCGTTAAGTTCGACGGGGACACGTGGCCGTCGAACTTATGTGGCCCGCGTGGGTCTGCGTGGGCTGCACATTAAGTTCGACGGTACCCATGTTCTTAACATTAAGAACGTGGGTACCCACATTCTTATCCCTTTTCCAGGAAAAAATAAAAATTACAGAAATGAACAATTAGACAAACATAAAATCACATGCAATACAGAATATCATATACAATACAGATTTCAAACACATGGATATATGTTCATATCACAAATTCACACAAGTCCAAATACATAAGTTCACATTCACATAAGTCCAAATACATAAGTTCACAATTCACATAAGTCCAAATACATAAGTTCACATCCATAGTTCACATTTTTAGTTCACAAGTTCAAACATTAGCTCCATCGCTCTCGATCAGGACATCAGATTGTTGTTTGTAGCTCCACCACTAGAATTGAGACATCTGTCCGCAAAGTCAGCGTGAGGGGGAGGAGTCACTTGATGAGAGTCAGAATCCTACAAAATAAACCAAAATTCTCATAAATATACAACTAATATTAAATCACATGTACACAAAGATATATGAAAGCATGATAAACACAAAATGTGGCTTCCAAGAAGATCACAAAATGCTGTCATTAAATCACATGTACACGAAGATATAGGAAAGCATGATAAACACAAACTGTGGCTTCCAAGAAGATCACAAAATGACATGTACACCAAGATATTGGAAAGTATGATAAACATCTATCCTAGCCTAAATTGCTGGCATCACAAGAAACAAGCAACAGTGGAGTAGTACCAAAAAAAGAAGGCCAATTTGTTGCAGCGTCAACAAGTAGCAAGCAACATGAATCAGCAATGTACCGCTGGTGATGGAAGTGGCTGTGTTGGCCATGGGGGTGTCCCCAAGGCCCCATTGGATGTGTAGGATATCCCCATGATGGTGGCGACCAATATCCCATACCTGGTTGTGGAGGAGGAAGAATCTGTCCTCTAGAGGCATCGACCACTAAATATCCATCTGTGGGTTTCCTTGTCTGGTCTTAGAACCCTATAACCAAATAAAACTATGCATGATTATAATTGTAAATTAAAGTAAATATACTACAAAACTATATCTATGTTTCGTTGGTGTTTGGGGTCTGTCCAGATTGTGACGGACGGGTGAACTGGGGTCCCATTTGAGATCCATCTGAGCACTATACATCTGCAAATATAATAAGCTTGAGTTTTATTTTAAACTAATGTATACAAAATTTTCATATCACAAGACTTCATTAATCAAGACAAGAACTAACCAAATCTAGTTACCCACACAAAATAGACTCCAAGCAATCATTTTAATATTTGCTGATTTTTGGACAGCAGGACAGCAACTACTTGTTTAGCCCATAACTCACAAGATATGCATCCAAAAATAGTAAACTAGGACTTTCTAGAAAGCTTATAAAGTCCTCTATAACTTTTGTATTATCATCATAACAAGATTCAACCTTTAGAAAGGTCAAACAGTGCTAAACGTAAATTCTGTCCAGATTTGGGCAGATTCTGAGATTGGACTTTGAAAAATCATAACTTTTAAACTACTAGACCTATGGTCATGAAATTTTAGCACAAGCAAGATAAAGGAGCTAGCTATGACTTTTCTATATAACACTTTTACAGAAAACATGATTTACTTCACTGCATAATTAAAATTGAACATATAGGTCTAGACTGCACCACCTATCAGGTTCCTAATGCTTCAAAATGTTCCTAATGCTTAAAGAAACCCACCTATCAGGTTTAGACAGCACCAGCTATGTGTTTGGAGCGAACAATGATTAAAGAGGAATTACACCAGCTAGTCGAATGGGTGAAGACCCACGGCAGTTAAATCCATCCTAAATGCATCTGAAAATCGAATGAATGGTGGATTACTAAAATTATTACCTGCATCAGCATTCCATGCATCACCTGAACTTGTTGAGATAGTTGTTGAACTTGTTGTTGTTGTTGTCTTAGTTGCTCATCAAGCTCTAATTCCCTCGAAGTTGAAGTTTGAGATCTACTCCACACCGAGGAAACAGACCGACGACCAAAGCTATCACGACTCACAACCCCATCACCGATCCCCAACCTAGAAACATCACAAGTTATGAACCAATAGTTTTTATATATCACAGCTTTGATCTTATCATACCTCCCATGTGGTAGCCCACCACCAGCAACATATGCTGCATCCGGATCGAAAGGTGCCTCCCTCCAATCTAGATCATCGTCTCCTGCTTTCCTCCTAACCTCCTCGGCATAACGAGTCTACAAAACAATTTATGTTAATTATAAATGAGTCACAAGTTAATTAAGAATAGATAGTTTTTATTTACACCTACCAGCTTTCTGTCGCGCTGTCGTCACATAAAACTTCTGGATGCTCTGGATCTGGACCTCGGTGTCCCTCCATGTAAACGTCAATGAATCGGGGTTCAACACCATCATGAGCCTCCTGCAGTAAGAGACATAATGAAATATACAAATTTGTCAGAGGGAAAAAGACTAAATGTTACTTAGCTTGTCATACCATTCATTGTGATTTCCCAATAAATCCATCTGCTCCAAATCGATGGAGGCCCAGTTTGCTCTTCCAGTTCAAATGATTTCTATCTGAAATCACTTTGTACTCATCTAAGGCTCAGTACTCGCAGAGCTTGACCCAAGCTTCAGGATGAGCAGTGAGCCAGTCCACTTCACTTTGTTTGTACTCCTCAGCTGTCAAGTGGATTTCACATGCCTGCTTGTTGGTCACTCTTTGACCCTTCACTTTCTTGAAGAGTGATATTTTATAACTCCACTGCAAATAAGAACCACAAATCAATGCAACTATGAAATGTTAGATTTTGTCAGATTCGTTGGTACTGATCAGTTACTTAAGCTATCTACAGAAAATGTGCACTGATTGAACTACAAAGTAAATCATAATTAAAGCTTTCTATTTCTACTGTGATGTGATAACAAGCTGTAACTCCAGTTTCATCTTACCTCGCTTTAGTGAGTTTCTGATGCTATGAAATTTATTAAGCTGTTTATTATGGTTAGCAGGATTATAATTTGTTCTCTTTTGATTTCCCTTAACATTAAGATATGTTATCGTGTTTAGGATGAGCGAAGAAGGCTGTACTTGTATAGTGCATTATTCAATCCCCTCCGAAGTATGTTCTACTTGGATAAAAGATCTAAGAAGGTAACAATAAAGTTTGCAGCAAAACATCGTAATTATTCAGGATCTTCACATACGAGTAGTGTGTGAGTAGTCTGTGAGTAGTCTGTGATCCTGTAATTATTCAGGATCTCGTGTGTCGTCCATTGAGATATACTTATACTATATAAGAAACCATCCATTTCCCAACACCATTTGCAGCAAAACATCGTACTCTGCTTCGTCGTGCAACCAACAGAAATCGGAGAGGGAGAGGGTACGATACCGATCAGATGAGGCGCTGAGCTCCACGAATGTGGTGCGGGCGTTGGGCCTTCGTCATGCCCACCACCTACTTCGGGAAAGAGATGGAACAGTGGGCGGTGATGGATGGCGCTGGCGGTGGCGCGGTGAGCTTGGGCTGCGGGGGCGGCGAGCCGAGGACGAGAATGAACAGGCTGGCGGCGGCACGGTGACTTTTGGCTACTGGGCAGCGAGTCGAGGAGCTCTGGCGGCACCGCAGTGATCTTTGGCTGCAGAGCAGCGAGCCGAGGACCTCTAGCGGCGGCGCCACGGTGTTCTAGCGGAGGCACGATTTTCTGGCGGCGGCGGGCGGGAAACGAGTGAGCTGAGAGAGAGAGACTCGCGGTGCCGCGGTGTAGGGATTTAGGTCTTTCTAGTTAAGTTCGACAGTGTCGATTTGGCCCACGAACTTAATATAAGAACGTGGGTACCCACGTTCCTAATTCGTTAAGTTCGACGGTTTTGGCCAGGGCCCACGAACTTAATGTAAGAACGTGGGTACCCACGTTCTTAAAAAAACCCATGAACTTGACTAATGTAAGAACGTCAGTACCCACATTCTTAACAAAACCCACGAACATTTATCAGTTTCTTGTAGTTAGATAGATAGTTCAAATATAAAACCTACCCACATTATTCTCTTTTGAACCAATATTACTTTGAATGTGTAATCCATTTAGAAGTTCATCAATATTCATTACCTATTTATAAGTGAAAATACTTTCTAAGGTATAACCTCAATTAAGGTATACTTGTACCCAAGTATTATGGAGAATATTTCTAAATATATTATTTAAGGGAATGATCTAACTCATATAAATTCTTTTCATGTTACTCTTTTATTATAAACACATGAATTTTAAGCCTTGGAAGAATTTTGCCTAAGTTACACAACTATAATTTTGGGGTGTTACAATTTATACACTTGTTTTGGTGCTTGATAACCATCACAATCATTTGACTAACTAGTTTGCCAAAGTGTATATTCATAGGTTCATAAGATCAACCAATATGCTTCTAAGTCAGAAAACAGCTCGAATCTAGCCTATTAAGGGTAAAACTTGGAAAAGAGGAACTAGACATAGTTCAACACTTTGGATACGTTCTAAATACCCTTAGGAACCTATTTGGTACATCTAGAAATGTTGGAAAACTCAGTTTCAAAATATCACTCATGTGACACCCCAGTGTCACCTAGGGTTTCTCTCAGTGATAACCCAAGAATCAACATTTCATGTGAGCCAAATTGAGCATGAAGCATCAAATTAACTTAAGAACAAAATATCTACTAAGTGTATATCTAAAGAATCATGTTCCAAACAAATAAGATTTTCAAAAGGGAAAAATGTTGAAACCCTAACACCAACCCTAATCAAGCTATCTAAGAGAGATAAAGAAAAGGGGTAAAAGACCATGAAAAATATAAAATCATGGCTTAGGCCAATTATAAACATTGAAATATACTAAATAAACTACAATAAAGATTATGGAAGCTTGGCCAAAATAGTTTAATAAAAACTCCAAACAAGCTTCTAAAGTGAGGGTTCAATAGGGATTTCTAAAATTCAGATTTCTGAATTTCAACCCTTGAGCCAAAGACCGAGCGTGTTCACCTTGATCCCTAGCTCAAATCCTAATGACCCCATTAACAAAAATGTGCCTAACTAACCTCTCTACCTCATACCAGAAGATGGCATTGGGACGCGCGCCTTGGACACGTCAAACCCGGGATCTTCTCTCTGTGCGCGACAGTGAGACAAACCCGATTTCTCCCCTCTCCATCTCTTGATCCAGTCAGCAAAACCTGCTAGCCTCCACACACAAACGACAAAGGAATGTCAGGGGAAGAGATCTCTCAATGGGATCATGGCCATAATCTCAGATTTGGAGCCAATCCGCGCTTGAGCTCGACCTCTCTCTACGCTGCCTCGTGCTCGACGCCATGCCAGGCGCCAGAGCGTGCACTGGCGTTCGCCCGCGCACGCCCCGAGCACTTGTCAGAGCCTCGCCCTCGGCAGTGCCCGCCCACGCCTATAAAGCCTCCCCGGGCGCGCCTCACCTCACCCCATGCTCACCTTCGCTGGCCAGACGCCCCTCCTTAGCTCCGGCGAGCTCTCTTCCGCCTGCCATTGCCACCCGAGCCTCGGCCACCGTGGCCAGCCCACTCTGGTCACTTCCAAGCCACGCCAGCCACTCGGTTAGCTTTGCCAATAGCTTGTGAAGCTTCCCAAGCTCTCGGACCCGGCAGAACTTCACTGGAAAACTGAGATCGTCCTCGCCGGACTTCGGCCGCCCGCCTATGCACGTAGACCGAGCAATCTGGTGAGTCATTCTTCAATTCCTCGCACACACACCTTCCTTGATCCCTGGTGAAGGTCTCTGACCCATTTGATCAATCAATTGTGCCCTGGATAGGCCGGACTCCTCACCGCCGACGAGCTCCCCCGCCTGCGCACGTGGACCGGCCGACTCCGACCATCTCCGACGGCGACCCGCATATCGCCGTGATCCTCAGGACCTCCCCTACACCCTCGACCACCTCACCGGAGCAGCCTCGCTGCTGGTAAGCCCCTCTGCCCTTTCCTCCGCCGCGGGAACTATTAAATTGGGGGAAGGACCTCGGGTTAGGTTTAGTGGAACCCCAGGGGGTTTTCTAAACTGTCAGTGACACGTTTGAATAGTAATCCGAGGACTAGTCTGTAAGGAAATTTGAAAACACACGCCAGGGACCCCGATGCAAAGTCGTTTCCCATTTAATCATTTCTGTTTAATCTTTTTAATGAACAGAGAACTTAGGAAATTCATAACTTGAGAAATATTTAACCAAAATTTGTCAAATCAATTTTGCTGGATTCTAAATATTATGGGCTACCAATTAAAAATACTGAACCCCATGCTTTCTGTTTTAAATTTTAGAGTTTGGAATTAAATACAGAAACTAACCAAACCTTATTAAATTAAAGAAAATTAGTTATGCTTCTGTGCTGAACCTAAGAAAATTTGTAGATGTTCAAACCCCATTTAAACACTGTTTAAAAATAATGAGAACCCTAGTATTGAAAATTAAATAGGAATATCTATTAAAAGCCATTTTTCCCAAAACTTAGGAAAATCAGAAAGGCATTAGAAAATAATGAACAGTGAGTGCAATTATTTTTCCTAGCCTACTTAAGTAACAGAGAACCTAGGAAAAATGAAGGGACCTCTAGTCCAGAACAGAATCGAAGTGAAATGTTTTATTAGACAATAATCAAACCAGAAAAACAATTATTAGAATTATAAGGACAAATTCAAAATTTATTATAAAAATCTAGTGAACTTATAACCACTAGAGCTCCACTACAAAAAGCATAGACACTCCAGCCCATCATTTTAGGTAGGGTAAACAAATGAAACTTGATAATGGGTCATATTTCAATTAAAACATGAGCAACCCAAAAATATTGCACTAATGGGCAAATAAAATTTTTCTAGATCAATAATGAGATAGGCCACCCGAGAAAAATGCAAAACCAAATTGGAAGCTGCAAAATCATACCCATTACCATACTTCATGAAAAAGCCATTTAATCCAAATAATTCCTACCACCCTTCCCTTAAGCAAAAAGATGCCAAACTTCAGAATGATTGCTCTTGCACAAAGAAGAAGCTAGGAAAAATCAGAAATCTGTTGTTTGATATTTTTCAAATATAGTGGTAGTAGAAAGCACCCCTTTGACTAGAAACTTTAGAAAATCATAGTAAAATGACTAAAGGATATTAGTGGCTAAAAGTTTGTACGAAGTCATGTCATAACATCTAAATGCCAGCAAAAATAAGTCTTAGAGAATAACCTACTGTTAAATGGTAGTTGTAGTTCAAAACACCCCTTCTGCCCTAATGTTTGGTAATTTTATCCAGAAAGAACTATTCACTCTTTAAGCTCCAAATTTTAGGACAGAGAATCATACACCAGTAAGAAGCCACTGTAATTTTTACAGAATTTTTAGAAATTTATTAAGACAACTTGTAGTTCAAACCCACTTTAAAAACATAAAAGAAATAAAGGGAAAGAAATGAAAGATAAACCTCGCCCCAATAAGTTCAACTAGAAATCTTGACAAATTCTCACTAAGGCTTTTAAAAAAATTCAGTGGAACACCAAAATGGACTTACCACTTAGTTTAACAAAGTGTGATCTAAAATACTAAGTATACCGTAAAGATCTTAGTAGCAAGATTAAGACCTCCCTTATTAAAGTGATCCTTCACCATCAAAGTTTAATTGCTAAAACACATATCATATCATGCATGTATCTTACTCATTGCATTCATTAGATTGTAATCTCGCTGACGGAGAGTACGTGCTCATCCCCGAGCAAGGAGCTGTCCACGAGGAAGACCAGGAGAAAGCTTCCAAGACTACCATTGAGGATCTCCCCGTAGCCCTAGCTATTGAAGTCAAGCCCCAGTTTTATGCATAACCGTATTTATATATGCTACTTTACTACAATTAATGCTTGTAGGATTGTATTGTGCACTTAAGTGTAGGAGTTGCTTGGAACCTCTAGTTGCATGAACTTAGGATTCCTTTTTGAGATGGATACTAGTATGCTAGGTCGAGTAGCTGCTTTGCTAAACAGGATCTCGGTAGAAGTCGAGTGATTTTTCTAGCACTCGCGCGAGGTCAGGAATTGATTGTATTCATCTTTATAACGGGATCTATGTAGTCTATGGATTTGGATCCAGGGAGGATGCCTTGTCCATGAAACGGGAAAAAGGAATTAAGGATTAATGTGTGGATACCTGAGTCAAGCTTTTGAACGTACTAAGCACATGTCGGAAAATATGGTAACCGGTAAACCTAGTACCTAAGTGAAGCCGGGCGCAGACTTTATCCCTCACGCGACCTAAGACTGGGTCTCCCATGCTAACTATGGTGGATACAAGTGCAGTCACTGCACGGCGGCAGCCGGGGTCAGTGGAGCATTGTATGCCAAGGCGGTGAGGCCTGGACGCGGACGGGGAATCGATGGGGACGGTTGACATGTGTGGGGTCGGAGTACCCTGACATATCGTGTGTTTAGGTTTACCTTGTAAGGATAAAAACTCGATTCGAATCGTCTGCTTCTCGTAGCTAATGGGACTGCTTGACCCCTTGTACTACATTGAGTAAGAAGTGAAATGAGGTTACATGAGATAAATTGTTGATTGTACTAAATGCTTGTTACCATGTATGCTTAGAAGGAGCAAACTTAGCTAAGATAATGATGCTAGAAATTGAAAAGCTAAAAATTAATTTTAGAAACAGCTAGTGCTTTTGGCAAACCAAACCCCTCAGCCAAACAGCTGCATGGTCTAGAGGTAGAGGAGTAGTTTCCTCACACCGGGTAAGTCTAGCTGAGTATTAGTATACTCAGCCTTGTTTGTGGCATAATTTTTGCAGGTGCGCTTTAGGATGTGGTTGATGGTGTGACTTGGCCTACCACCCTACCACCGGGTTGGACGATCGAGTAGGATGCCGCTACGGCAGGAGAGGAGCACGAGGAGTAGTGGGCTAGGCCTCGCCCATTTCCTCGCTATCGATGACATCGATTATCCGCTGCATCTTATTTTATGAACTCTTACCAGCAACTTGAAAAACTCCGATTTATGTAATAATTCAGTACTCAAATTTGAGGTTTCCTATTTTATTGTATTTCTTCTGTGACTCACCTTCGAGTGAGATTGTGGTATTTGATCCTGGTTAAGTGGCTTTATCAGACTAGATCTGAGGAACTAACGGGTTATTCTGATTTAAGTGTGTTACGGCCCTTGAGGCGTGACTTAGGCACTTAAGCTGGAATAATTCGGGCGGTTCTGCCATAGCTGGTATCGGAGCAAATACCACCACAGAGAAGGACAATAAACCATGAATACCAATTTTCAAATCTAAAACTTGCTTAGAAACTGATGAGAATCGTCAGGACTAGACCTCTAGACCTAGGACGAAAGGCCTTAGGAATAGAGGGGGAATAGGTGGCTAAGTAAGTAGGCCCTGTGGGCCAATCCTTAGCTTTTGAAGGGTGCCCTAGGAGCCCCCCTTTTATTTTCATTCGGAGAGGAGACGTTGATTTTAGCATGCATGCATTATAAAAACTAAGAGGAATTAAAACATGAGCTAACCCGCTTCCTTTCAAAACCATCCAGGCTCTTTTATTTTTCTTCCTTCCACCATAATCTTTACCTTTGATACCCTTCCGCAGATGAATTCACCCACCCCCGCCAGTGGAGGAGACACTCGTTTCAGCTCTGACTTCCTTTCTCACGATGGCTTTCCTTCCATCTTGTGGGAAGTGCTTAGCTCTGCCGGTTACCCTACGCCCCCTTTGTACACGGTGCAGTTGTATGAGGAGCATCAGGTACCTCGTTGCCGAGTCTGGCTGACTTTGGAGGCTCATCCCCTACAGCCGGGTTGGTGTTCTTTTGACTCCGAGATGGTTGGATTCAGGACGGACGACACCACTGAAGCAGCAGCCATGAAGACTCTGACAACTTTCTGTGGCTACCATCCCCTGGAGATGGTAATGCACCCCTTAGGACTCTTCCCTGCTGAGAAGAAGGATGACCCCATGTGGTGTAACCGTGTGAGCCATGTAAAAGATGTGTGGGCAATGTATCCTGACTTGGTTGGGAGGGTCACTGTTCAGTGCATGAGTGCGCTGTACCGCCTTCAGGCCCTGCAGAGCGACGCTATGGCACACCTTGCTAACATCGCTCAAACCACCAAGCTCACCCTCGACAGCCGAGAAGACTTTGTGGTCGACTTGTCCTTCGAGTTGGTATAGAAGGATTTGCAGGTGGAAAGGCTGAGCCAGCGCATCACCACCTTGGAGCAGCAGGTGGAGATCCGAGACAACACCATTGATGTCTTGGAGAACTAGCTCCACGATGTGCAGCGAGAACTCGAAGAAGCTAATGACCACCTGGACATGCACCACTTGGAGATGGAGGCCAATGAGGCCGGAAGCGAGGGAGAACATGCTCCCGAGGAGTTAGGACCAGCCCCTGGTGCCAATGGGACTACCTCCGCGATGCCCCCTTCACCTGCATCCAGTGTCGCTTCCACCACTCAGGGTTGATCAGTCACTTTGACGCTTTAGGCGGATAGAAACCTACACGAGCTTAGTTAATGTCAGATTTTTGGACTAGGCTTACGGGTACTTCCCCTAATTGATGTAACCCTGGTGAACTTTCGAAATCTGTGGGATGTTTGTAACCATGTTATCTTCATTTCGAACTTAATATTATGATTATGGCATTTTCTTTCCATATGAGGTAATAGCTCGTCGTTCGAAATTATGAGTTCGAATAACACTGGCGACAATCTCTGTTTTCAGATGGCAGCTAGGCAGCGTCGCGGGCATAACGAGCAAGTTCCCCCGCCACCTCCTCCAGCTCCCACAGTGCAGGAGCTGATGGCTCAGCAGAACGAGATTCTACGACAGCTCTTGCAGCGCCAGCCCCACCCTCAGCAGCATGGGGGAGGCCAGCATCAGCGACCTCCGGCAGCGGCAACCTACCAGGAGTTTCTGAGTACGCAGCCACCCTTGTTCACCAAGGCAGAGGATCCGTTGAACGCTGACGTGTGGCTCCGCGTCGTTGAGTCCAAGTTTCCCCTCCTCACGGGAGACTGCCTCGATGAGACCAAGGCTCGCTTCGCCGCGCAGCAGCTTTGCGGCCCTGCTAGGACTTGGTGGGACCACTTCCGTGCTATGCTCCCCGCTGATCATGAAGTGTCTTGGGAGGAATTCAAGACTGCTTTTAGAGGGCACCACATACTAGCCGGAATTCTCGATCGCAAGCTGAATGAGTTTCTGGCACTTAATCAAGGAACCTGCACGGTATTGCAATACGCTCAGGCCTTCAACGACCTGTGCCAGTATGCAGGTTACCATGCTGATTCTGATGAGAAGAAGAGAGACCGCTTCCGCAGGGGTCTCAACACCAAGCTGCGGGAACATCTTAACACTGTCCGGGATGATAGCTTCAATGAGTTGGTTAACCTGGCCATCTCCCAGGAGGACTGTATTGTAGCTCACCAGGCAGAGAAGAAGAGAAAGGCACTAATGGCAGCACCATCCGCTCAGGCCCAGAGGTTCAGGATTGTTTCTCACAATCAGAGCAGGGGATTTCAGCAGCAGGCAGGCAAATGGGTGATCAGGCCACCTCAGCAGCAGCAGCCGGCACCCACTAGTTTTCCAGCTCCCGCTCCAAGGAACAATCAGCCTCCGCAGCAACAGTTCCGCCAGGGCAATGGGAACAAGTGCTTCACTTGTGGCAATGTGGGCCACTGTGCCAAGAATTGCCCAAGAAGTCAGCAGAGACAGATGCCAGCACCAAATCAAGACAAGGGAAGAAAGCAGAAGATACAAGTCAGGCAAGGGAAGCTCAACTTCACTACTCTGGAGGAAGTACCTGAGGGAGCCCCCATCATGACCGATATCTTTTCAGTTTATAATCAACCTGCTTTAATTCTGTTTGATTCTAGTGCATCTCATAGTTTCATTAGCCAAAAGTTTAGTGCTAAATGTCAACTGCCTTTCTATCACTCAAAAGGGTCATTTATGATAGCCACACCTGGGAGTAAAATTGCAACTAATCAATTAAACCAAAGTGTGCCTATTCAACTGGGAAGCCACATTGTCAAAACCACCCTTCTTGTTTTGGGTTTGGAAAATGTGGACATTATTCTGGGAGCTAATTGGATGACCTTGCACCAAGTAGTGCTTGATGTAGCCAACCGCATCGTGGAAATCAATTCCCCGTTCTGTGGGAGCTTCACCTTAATTCTGCCCAGTCAAGATTCTACTCAGTCATGTGCTTATTCTATGACAGAGTTACCTCTGAAGAAGATTCCAGTGGTCTGTGAGTATGCAGATGTCTTTCCTGATGAATTGCCAGGAATGCCACCAGACCGGGATATTGAATTCGCCATCGAGTTGCAACCGGGAACGACACCAATTTCCAAGAGGCCTTACCGGATGCCACCCGCTGAGTTGGTAGAATTGAAGAAGCAATTGCAGGAGTTGCTGGACAAAGGTTTTATTCGCCCAAGTACTTTGCCTTGGGGATGTCCAGCCCTGTTTGTAAAGAAGAAAGATGAAAGCTTGAGGCTATGTATAGATTACCGCCCTCTTAATGCGGTGACTATCAAGAACAAGTACCCTTTGCCTCATATTGATGTTCTTTTTGACCAGTTGGTCAGAGCCAAAGTGTTTTCAAAGATAGTCCTTCGCTCTAGCTATCATCAGATCAAGATATGAGCAAGCGATATTCCGAAGACGACTTTCTCAACCAGATATGGGCTATATGAATTCTTGGTGATGTCTTTCGGGCCGACGAATGCACCAGCATATTTCATGTATCTGATGAATTCTGTTTTCATGCCCGAATTGGACAAATTCGTAGTGGTTTTCATCGATGATATCTTGGTGTACTCAAAGAACGAAGAAGAACATGCCGGGCATTTGCATGTAGTGCTTCAACGTCTACGAGAGCACCACCTTTATGCCAAGTTGTCAAAATGTGACTTTTGGCTAAAGGAGATCAAATTCTTGGGTCACACTATCTCTCAGGCAGGAATAGCTGTTGATCCTGATAAGGTGCAAGAGGTGATGAACTGGAAGCCACCAACGACTGTCCATTAGATTCGGAGTTTTCTAGGATTAGCTGGTTATTACCGAAGATTCATTCCGGATTTCTCTCGAATTGCGAAGCCCATAACTGAGCTATTGAAGAAAGAAGCTAAGTTTGTTTGGGGTTAGAAGTGCGAAGATGCCTTCGATGCATTGAGGCAACATCTGACCACAACACCGGTGTTAGCGCAACCCGATAACAGCAAGCCTTTTGATGTGTATTGTGATGCCTCTGGCACTGGACTAGGTTGTGTCTTGATGCAAGACAACCGAGTCATTGCTTACGCCTCAAGAGCACTTAGGCCTCATGAGCAGAATTACCCCACTCATGACATAGAGTTGGCAGCAGTACTGTTCATGCATTAAAAATGTGGAGGCACTATTTGATAGGAACCCACTGCAACATCTTCACTGATCATAAGAGCCTTAAGTATATCTTTACTCAGGCTGATCTCAACATGAGACAGAGAAGATGGCTAGAGCTGATCAAGGACTATGACCTAGAGGTACATTATCACCCAGGAAAGGCCAATGTGGTAGCAGATGCCTTGAGTCGGAAGTTGCAATGCAACTGTGTTGTGATGGATTCTCGTATTAACACCTTGTGTGATGAGTTGAGCAAGATGCAGATTGAAGTGATTCCTTTTGGTGCTTTGTCTCACATTTCCGTTGAGCCAGCTTTGCAAGACCAGATCATCATGGCCCAGCTCAGTGACAAGGGAGTGCAAATTATCAAGGAGAATCTCCATCAGAAGACCGAGAAGTATAAATGTTTCCACCAAGATGGAAAGGGTATATTGTGGTTTGAGAGCAGATTGGTGGTTCCTAGAAACAAGGATCTCAAGAAGAAAATCTTGGATGAGGCCCATCTCTCCAAATTCTCTATGCATCTAGGAAGCACCAAACTGTACCATGATCTGAAGCCCTTGTATTGGTGGACCAGAATGAAGAGGGAGATAGCCCAATATATATCAGAATGTGACACCTATCAGAGGATAAAGGCAAGCCACTTGAAATCAGCTAGAACCTTGCAACCCCTGTCTGTACCTTCGTGGAAATGGGATGACATTAGCATGGATTTCATTGTGGGTCTGCCCAACACCTCTCGTCATCATGATTCGATTTGGGTTATTGTGGACCGACTGATGAAAGTGGCACATTTTCTCCCTGTGCACACCACTGATAAGGCTCAAAAGTATGCAGAGTTGTACATTGACCAGATCGTGTGTTTGCACGGATTGCCTTGGACCATTGTTCCTGACCGAGGAGCCCAATTTGTTGCCAGATTTTGGGAACAACTGCAGGAGTCTTTGGGAACCAAGCTAATCAGAAGTTTAGCTTACCACCCACAGACTGATGGTCAGACCGAGAGGGTGAATCAAATTCTTGAAGATATGCTGAGAGCTTGTGCAATCGATTGTGGCAAGAACTGGGATAAGCACCTCTCCTTGGTAGAGTTTGCTTATAACAACAGCTATCAATCTAGCCTAAGGATGGCACCCTTCGAAGCTCTCTATGGCAGAAGGTGTAGAACACCACTTAATTGGTCTCAGCCTGGAGAAAGAGAAGTTTTCGGACTTGACTTAGTGACCGAAGCCGAAAGGAAGGTCAAACTAATCAGGAAGAATCTAGAAGCTGCTCAGGCCAAGCAGAAGAGTTACCATGATAAGAGAAGGAAACCTCTCCAGTTTGAGGTGGGAGATTTTGTGTATTTGAAAGTATCACCCACCAAGGGAGTGCAGAGGTTTGGAATAAAAGGCAAGTTAGCCCCTCGTTACATTAGACCTTATGAGGTCATAGAAGCATGTGGACTCGTGGCATATAAATTGAAGTTACCTCCAAAAATGTCTGCCGTCCACAACGTGTTCCATGTATCTCAGCTGAAGAAGTGTGTTCGATTGCCGACCGAGATCATAGCAGAACCAGAATTGGAGATAGAGCCAGATCTATCGTACCAAGAGTACCCTTCCAAGATTCTAGATTGCAAGGAAAGATCAACTCGGGCTAAATCGATCAAGATGTATAAGGTCCAGTGGAGTAATCACTCAGAGGAAGAGGCTACTTGGGAGACTGAGGAATTCTTGCGATCTAACTTCCCCGATTGCCTACCTAAGGAAATTGGTACGTAATCATGCCCAACCCCTCCTCCTGCCCTTCGAAATCTAAATTCTAGAATTATGATCTTAAATCAGAATGAAGTAATTATGAAACAAAATTTAAAAGGACTTCCTTCTGAAGTTGCAAAGAGAATGACATTCGAAGAGCAGTTTGCCCTAATAAATTAAGCACCCACTTCCTGTTGTCTCACCCTTCGCTTCACCCCGGGAGGACTCCGACCCGAATCTCAGGGCGAGATTCCTTTAAGGGGGGAAGGCTGTGACACCCCAGTGTCACCTAGGGTTTCTCTCAGTGATAACCCAAGAATCAACATTTCATGTGAGCCAAATTGAGCATGAAGCATCAAATTAACTTAAGAACAAAAGATATACTAAGTGTATATCTAAAGAATCATGTTCCAAACAAATAAGATTTTCAAAAAGGGAAAAATGTTGAAACCCTAACACCAACCCTAATCAAGCTATCTAAGAGAGATAAAGAAAAGGGGTAAAAGACCATGAAAAATATAAAATCATGGCTTAGGCCAATTATAAACATTGAAATATACTAAATAAACTACAATAAAGATTATGGAAGCTTGTCCAAAATAGTTTAATAAAAACTCAAAACAAGCTTCTCAAGTGAGGGTTCAATAGGGATTTCTGAAATTCAGATTTCTGAATTTCAGCCCTTGAGCCAAAGACCGAGCATGTTCACCTTGATCCCTAGCTCAAATCCTAATGACCCCATTAACAAAAATGTGCCTAACTAACCTCTCTACCTCATACCAGAAGATGGCATCGAGATGCACGCCTTGGACACGTCAAACCCGGGATCTTCTCTCTGTGCGCGGCAGTGAGACAAACCCGATTTCTCCCCTCTCTATCTCTTGATCCAGTCAGCAAAACCTGCTAGCCTCCACACACAAACGACAAAGGAATGTCAGGGGAAGAGATCTCTCAATGGGATCATGGCCATAATCTCAAAGATTTGGAGCCAATCCGCGCTTGAACTCGACCTCTCTCTACGCTGCCTCGTGCTCGACGCCATGCCAGGCGCCAGAGCGTGCACTGGCGTTCGCCCACGCACGCCCCGAGCACTTGTCAGAGCCTCGCCTTCAGCCGTGCCCGCCCGCGCCTATAAAGCCTCCCCAGGCGTGCCTCACCTCACCCCGTGCTCACCTTCGCCGGCCAGACGCCCCTCCTTAGCTCCGGCGAGCTCTCTTCCGCCTGCCATTGCCACCCGAGCCTCGGCCACCGTGGCCAGCCCACTCCGGTCACTTCCAAGCCGCGCCAGCCGCTCGGTTAGCTTCGCCAATAGCTTGTGAAGCTTCCCAAGCTCTCGGACCCGGCAGAAGTTCACCGGAGAACCGAGATCGTCCTCGCCGGACTTCGGTCGCCTGCCTGTGCGCGTAGACCGAGCAATCCGGTGAGTCGTTCTTCAATTCCTCGCACGCACACCTTCCTTGATCCCTGGTGAAGGTCTCTGACCCATTTCATTGATCAATTGTGCCCTAGATAGGCCGGACTCCTCGTCGCCGACGAGCTCCCCCGCCTGCGCACGTGGACAGGCCGACTCCGACCATCCCCGACGGCGACCCGCACATCGTCGTGACCCTCAGGACCTCCCCTACACCCTCGACCACCTCACCGTAGCAGTCTCGCCGCCGGTAAGCCCCTCCACCCTTTCCTCCGCCGCGGGAACTGTTAAATTGGGGGAAGGACCTCGGGTTAGGTTTAGTGGAACCCAAGGCGGTTTTCTGAACTATCAGTGACACATTTGAAGGACTAGTTCTATAAGGAAATTTGAAAACACACGCCAGTGACCCCGATGCAAAGTCGTTTCCCATTTAATCATTTCTGTTTAATCTTTTTAATGAACAGAGAACTTAGGAAATTCATAACTTGAGAAATATTTAACCAAAATTTGTCAAACTAATTTTGTTGGATTCTAAATATTATGGGCTACCAACTAAAAATACTGAACCCCATGCTTTCTGTTTTAAATTTTAGAGTTTGGAATTAAATATAGAAACTGACCAAACCTTATTAAATTAAAGAAAATTAGTTATGCTTCTGTGCTGAACCTAAGAAAATTTATAGATGTTCAAACCCCATTTAAACACTGTTTAAAAATAGAGAGAACCCCAGTGTTGAAAATTTATGTAGGGATATCTATTAAAAGCCATTTTGCCCAAAACTTAGGAAAATCAGAAAGGCATTAGAAAATAATGAACAGTGAGTGCAATTATTTTTCCTAGCCTACTTAAGTAACAGAGAACCTAGGAAAAATGAAGAGACCTCTAGTCCAGAACAGAATCAAAGTGAATTGTTTTATTAGACAGTAATCAAACCAGAAAAACAATTATTAGAATTACAAGAACACTTTCAAAATTTATTATTAAAATCCAGTGAACTTATAACCACTAGAGCTCCACTACAAAAATGATAGACACCCTAGCCCATCAATTTAGGTAGGGTAAACAAATAGAACTTGATAATGGGTCATATTTCAATTAAAACATGAGCAACCCAAAAATAGTGCACTAATGGGCAAATAAAATTTTGCTAGATCAATAATGAGATAGGCCACCTGAGAAAAATGCAAAACCCAATTGGAAGCTGCAAAATCATACACATTGCCATACTTCATGAAAAAGGCCATTTAATCCAAATAATTCCTACCACCCCTCCCTTAAGCAAAAAGATGCCAAACTTTAGAATGATTGCTCTTGCACAAAGAAAAAGCTAAGAAAAATCAGAAATCTGTTGTTTGATATTTTTCAAATATAGTGGTAGTAGAAAGCATCCCTTTGACTAGAAACTTTAGAAAATCATAGTAAAATGACTAAAGGATATTAGTGGCTAAAAGTTTGTACAAAGTCATATAATAACATCTAAATGCCAGCAAAAATAAGTCTTAGAGAATAACCTACTGTTAAATGGTAGTTGTAGTTCAAAACACCCCTTCTGTCCTAATGTTTGGTATATTTATCCAGAAAGAACTATTCACTCTTTAAGCTCCAAATTTTAGGACAGAGAATTATATACCAGTAAGAAGCCACTGTAATTTTTACAGAATTTTTAGAAATTTATTAAGACAACTTGTAGTTCAAACCCACTTTAAAAACATAAAAGAAATAAAGGGAAAGAAATAAAAGATAAACCTCGCCCCAATAAGTTCAACTAGAAATCTTGACAAATTCTTACTAAGGCTTTAAAAAAAATTCAGTGGAACACCGAAATGGACTTACCACTTAGTTTAACTGAGTGTGATCTAAAATACTAAGTATACCACAAAGATCTTAGTTGCAAGATTAAGCCCTCCCTTATTAAAGTGATCCTTCACCATCAAAGTTTAATTGCTAAAACATATATCATATCATGCATGTATCTTACTCATTGCATTCATTAGATTGTAATCTCGCTGACGGAGAGTACGTGCTCATCCCCGAGCAAGGAGCTGTCCACGAGAAAGACCAGGAGCAAGCTTCCGAGACTACCATTGTGGATATCCCCGCAGCCCCAGCTATTGAAGGCAAGCCCCGGTTTTATGCATAACCGTATTTATATATGCTACTTTACTACACTTAATGCTTGTAGGATTGTATTGTACACTTAAGTGTAGGAGTTGCTTGGAACATCTAGTTGCATGAACTTAGGATTCCTTTTTGAGATAGATACTAGTATGCTAGGTCGAGTAGCTGCTTTGCTAAACAGTATCTCGGTAGAAGTCGAGTGATTTTTCTAGCACTCACGTGAGGTTAGGAATTGATTGTATTCATCTTGATAACGGGATCTATGTAGTCTATGGACTTGGATCCAGGGAGGATGCCTTGTCCATGAGACAGGAAAAAGGAATTAAGGATTAATGTGTGGATACCTGAGTCAAGCTTTTGAACATACTAAGCACATGTCGGAAAATATGGTAACCGGTAAACCTAGTACCTGAGTGAAGCCGGGCGCAGACTTTATCCCTCACGCGACCTGAGACTGGGTCTCCCATGCTAGCTATGGTGGATACAAGTACGGTCACTGCACGGCGGCAGCCGGGGTCAGTGGAGCATTGTATGCCAAGGCGGTGAGGCCTGGACGCGAACGGGGAATCGATGGGGATGGTTGACATGTGTGGGGTCAGAGTACCCTGACATGTCATGTGTTTAGGTTTACCTTGCAAGGATAAAAACTCGATTCGAATCGTCTGCTTCTCGCAGCTAATGAGACTGCTTGACCCCTTGTACTACATTGAGTAAGAAGTGAAATGAGGTTACATGAGTGTCGGCGTTTCGACCCCGGGGGGTCCCTGGACCGACGAGTAAATTGTCGCTTCGTGTCCCAGCCCAGATGGGTCGGCGCGAGATGGAGACACAAGGGGGGAAAAACAGTGAGGGGAACCCGTGGCCTCGTGTTGTCCTACACCCAGGGCGGATGCGCTTGCAATAGGGGGTTACAAGCGTTCGCGAGGGAGAGAGAGAGGGCGTGAGACTGCGTGTCAGCCCGTTCTCCCGCGCGGCCACCTTCTCGTACGAGGGCCCTGGACCTTCCTTTTATAGACGTAAGGAGAGGGTCCAGGTGTACAATGGGGGGTGTAGCAGTGCGCTAACGTGTCTAGTAGAGAGGAGCCAGAGACCTATGTACATGCCGACGTGGCTATCGGAGAGGTGTTGGAGCCCTGTTCATGTGGCGTCGTGGCCGTCGCAGGAGCGCTTGAGCCCTATAGAAGCACAGCTGTCGGGGCTGTCGGATCCTTGCTGACGTCTCCTTGCTTCCATAAGGGGCTGAGAACCGCCGTTGTCATGGAGCACGCGGGGTGCCATCATTACTTGTTTTACCGGGGCGAGCCAGATGGGACGCCGGTCTTGTTCCCCGTAGCCTGGGCTAGCTAGGGGTAGGGTAATGATGGCCCCCCTTGTGGCGTGGTCAGTCCGAGCGAGGTGGTGGCTCCTCCGAGGTCGAGGTTGAGTCCGAGCCCAGGGGCCGGGCGAGGCGGAGACCGTCGTCCGGAGGTCGAGGTCGAGTCCGAGCCCTGGGGTCGGGAGAGGCGGAGATCGTCTTCCGAGTCGAGGTTGAGCCCGAGCCCTGGGGTCGGGCGAGGCGGAGACCGTCTTCTGAGGTCGAGGCTGAGTCCGAGCCCGGGGGTCGGGCGAGGCGGAGACCGTCGTCCGGAGGTCAAGGTCGAGTCCGAGCCCTGGGGTCGGGCAAGGCGGAGATCGTCTTCCGAGTCGAGGTTGAGCCTGAGCCCTGGGGTCGGGCGAGGCGGAGATTCCTATGGCGCCCGAGGCTGGACTTGGCTGCTGTCAGCCTCACCCTGGCGGGTGGCACAGCAGTCGGAGCAGCGCAGGCGGCGCTGTTTTCCTGTCAGGTCAGTCAGTGGAGGGGCGAAGTGACTGCGGTCACTTCGGCCTTGTCGACTGGAAAGCGCGCGTCAGGATAAAGTGTCAGGCGATCCTTGCATTAAATGCTCCTGCGATCCGGTTGGCTGGCGAGGCGATCTGGCCAAGGTTGCTTCTCCGTGAAGCCTGCCCGAGCTGGGCCTCAGGCGAGTCGAAGGTGCATCCGTTGCTTGAGGAGACCCTCGGGCGAGGCGCGAATCTGCCTTGGTCTACCGTTCCTGCTCGAGGCTGGGCTCGGGTGAGGCGAGATCGTGTCCCTTGAGTGGATGGAGTGTTGACCGGAATTGCGCCATCAGGCCTTTGCAGCTTTGTGCTGATGGGGGTTACCAGCTGAGATTAGGAGCCTTGGGGGTACCCCTAATTACGGTCCCTGACAGTAGCCCTCGAGCCTCAAAGGGAGTGTGGGTACTCGCTTGGAGGCTTTGTCGCACTTTTTTGCAAGGGGACCAGCCTTCCTCGGTTGCATTTTGTTCCGGTGGGTGCGCGCGAGCGCACCCGCCGGGTGTAGCCCCCGAGGCCTCGGAGGAGTGGTTTGACTCCTTCGAGGTCTTAATGCCTTTCGTGATGGCTCGGCCGGTCTGGTTGTTCCCTCATGCGAACTGGTCGTTGCCCAGGTGCATAGTCAGGTTCCGAGTTCTCGGGCTGGTATGTTGACGCTGTGAACGGTTTGGCTGGAGCTGGGTTTGCGAGAGCAGCCTCCGAGCCTCTGCATAGGGCGAGAGGACGGTCAAGGGCAGACTCGGCTTTTTTCATATGCCCCTGCGTTGCCTTTCTGCAAGGAGGAGGGGGGAAGCGCCATGTTGCCCTCGGAGGACGCCAAACATGGTGTCTCCAGTGAGTTGCTAACGGGTGATCCGAGTGGACGCCCGTGCCCCGTTCGATAAGGGTCGGCTAGTGGCCCAGAGGCGCGCTCCAAAAGTACCTGCAGGTGATTTGCCAGACCCGGTCCCGTTCGATAGGGTCCGAGGGCTCGATGCCTCCCTCTGATGGGATTTCGTTACAGAATCGTTCCTGCCGGTCTCGGAAATGTCCTAGGGTACCTCAGGAGCGTAGCCCGAGCCTTGGTTATGTATCGAACGTACCCAGAATCATCCCTCACTCTGCGTGCTCTGGGGCGACTGTCTAACCCGTCAGGGGGCCAGCCTACGAACCCCTGATCAGTAGTGGGCGTGGAGCCCGAGTGGCCTGAGGCGGCTGTCGAACCCTTCCGAGGGGCCAGCCTTCGAACCTCTGACCAGTAGTGGGCGTGGAGCCCGAGTGCTCTGAGGAGGCTATCGAACCCTTCCGAGGGGCTAGCCTTCGAACCTCTCATCAGTAGGGGGGCTCAGGGCCCGCTTCCTTCGCGGAGAAGGATCCCTTTCGGAGTATCCCCTTTCCCGGTCCCTGTAGCAAGAGAGAGAAAGGGGAAGAGGAAAAGGATACAAAATTAAACGACGTGGCGTACCTTTTTTGACGCGGTCATTATGGCGGAGGTGAAGCGTCGTCCGCTTCGCCTGCCAAAGGTGTCGCCTGTCCTGCCGCAGAGTTAATGCGACAAGACGAGTGGTTCGCTGGGCAGCCGTTGCGCATGCGCGAGCCGTTCGAGGAACGGAACACGGGCGTGTCGTCTTCAAGCCGTGGGAGAGAGCTCTCTCGCTGTTCCAGGAGGGGACGTGAGCCTGCAGATGATTTGACTGCTGCTTCCGCCCGCCTGCCTCCGCCATTACTGCCGGCCCACTTCTGGCCATATTGACCGTCGCGCCTTCTCCCGCGGCTGACTGACCTGTGACCAGCGTGCCTGGTTGGCACTGCTGGGCCGTGCGCAGGGTTGCCTTGAGTCACGGCACCGGTTCCGTAGTCGAGAAGGCGCGGCGCTGGCACAAGTGGCGCCGCAGTTTTTTGCACGTAGTAACCGGCGCGCCGGTTACTTGACGTGTGGGCCTGGGCCTCCATGCTGGATGCGTCGAAGTCGAAAGGGTGCGCCTCCTTGGTGCAGTCGCATGCCGCCTGCATGGCGGTCCGCCCTTTCACCCGCTAGTTTGGGCGAAGACAGAGGAATGCTTGTAACCGCTAGGCGGTTACACGCTCCGCGCGTGGCGGTTTGGCTTCTTCTGTCCTGGGGCAGCTTGCATGTCGCGTGGGGCCCAGCCCCCGTGTCGTAGGGGGAGGACCTTAGAGCGTGTTGGTGAAGACTCAGTCCACGACGGCTGAGGATGCAAGGGGGGAGAGTCGCCTTTAAAAAGGGACCGACCTCCTGGGTGGTAGCCATGCCTTCGCGCTTTCCTCATGTGTCGCGTCCTTCCACCTTCCAAGCCCCCAGATGGGGAGCGCCCGCATTGTCTTCGTCTCGTTGTGGAAGGAGCGCAACCTCGTGGAGGTTGGTACCTTTCAGCCATCGCTCGGCTTCAAGGATTTTCGTCGTGTAGCCCGGCTGCATCCCCTCGCCGATGGTCACCCAAGACGGTGACCACCAGTTCGATGGTGGGGAGAAGCAAGCCGGGCTGCAGCCTCCGCCCCGCCCTCAGCTTCAAGGATTTTCGTCATCCGGGCTGAGGTGGAGGAGCACACCGAGTGGGGGGTCACCTCCGCGTGGGCCAGTAACCCTTTTCTCCCCCCGGCGTTTGGGGGAGAAAGGCATCCTCTAGCCCCACGGAGGCTTCCTTCAGCCATGCGGGGGGAAGGCGAACCACTGCTTCCTGGACAGGGTGCAGCGTTCCGTCCTTCGTCCGAGCGGTGGCCGCGCCGCGTACGGGCCGACCACGTCCAGGTCTTCCTCGCGCCGACAGCCGCGCCGGAGGGTTGCCCAGCACGTCGCACGCCGCGAGGGTGGTGCTCATGTTCTGGGGTGGCCTCGGTGAGGGCGGGAGTGAGGACCTGCCGGCGCGCTTTGGGGCGGCCGGCGCCCGCTGGTGCGATGTTGGCGGACAGGTGGACGCCACCGTCGGTGCTGAGGTGGTAGCAGCCGGAGAAGGTTTCTCTGCCGACGAGATCGCCAACTCCGTCTGCACCCCTGGACCTGTGTCTCCCTGGCTTGAATGGCTGGTTCTCGTCCTTTATGGGCGAGAGCTTTTCCGCCGCAGCATTTGCCCGGAAGCCGTTGCTGCAGCTGTCTTGCCGCCCGGGACGGAGGTCGTTGCCACTGCTGTCGGAGCGGGCGGCGGTGAGCCGCTTGGAGTTCGTCGTCCTGTGGCCCTCCTGGTATGGAGGTTGTTCATACCCATGGGAACAGAACCGGAGTCCCGTTTGTAATGGCCTCTTGAGTGCCGGCGTATGCTCATTGTGGCTATCGGGGCCTGAACATTTGTGTATTTGGGCATAAAGCCGTGTTTCTTCCCCATTTCGAGCACTAGGACTCGCCTGTCGGCTAGCTGGACCGCTTAACCAAGTGTGAGTTGCCCTGTGCGGAAGGTGATGAGTGAGGTATCCTTATCCCGGAGGCGTAGGAATCCCTCGGCTCGGTCGGCCTTGCGGCTTGTCGGCGTTTCTCTTGCTTAGTGAAGGAACCCTCGGCTGCTCTGCGGTGAGCCGAAGCCGGAGGCAGCGGTGCCAGCACGGACAGAGGCGGAGTTGGCTAGAGAAGAAACTTCGTCGGCCCAGGAGTAGGGGACTTCCCAGGCCGACGAGGCATTGCAGTAGTGGCTGGGACCTGGCCGGGTCGTCCACTAGCGGGACCAACCCTAGAGTCGGGCTGCCGAGGCCATGAGCTGGGCTGGTGTCCTCGGGGGACAGCTGGCTGAGGCTACGGAGCGGCCGGTTCGGCCATCTGCTTGGGCCGGGTTCCTGGAGGAGACCCTAACGATGATGGCCCAAGCGCGGTGCTGACATCTTCCTTCGAGTTGGAGATCCTCCGACCATGTTGCTGTCCGAGGCCGGGTCGGATTCCGCCGAAGGTGGAGTCGATGCCGAGGGTGCTGCTGCTCCCCCTGCTGACGTCTGAACCTGCAGGAACAGTTTGTCTATAGCGTGCGTATGTTTTTTGCGGCCGCCGAGGCCAAAACATACCGTCATCATGTTGTAAAGCTGCGTTTCTTTTCCCCTTGTTTTGAGTATCAGGACTTGTTCGTCGGTAACAGAATCGTTCATCCGAGCGTGAGTTACTTATCGCAGAAGGTGATGAGTGAGGTATCCGTATCCCGGAGGCGTAGGAGTCCCTCGGCTCGGTCGGCCTTGCCTGCTTACGTGTACTCTTACTCGTCTGTAGGATTCTGTTATCGATATAGTCGAGATGGCACGAAAAATCGTTTCGACCGAAAAAGTTTTCGAGCGTTAAGACTTGTTCGGACGACGGTATCCTTTATCCGAGCGTGAGTTACTTATCGCAGAAGGTGATGAGTGAGGTATCCGTATCCCGGAGGCGTAGGAGTCCCTCGGCTTGGTCGGCTTTGTCTGCTTACGTGTACTCCGTCGTTTTCAGGACTCCACTATCGAAGTAGTCGAAAAGCACGAAAGATGTTCTGGCAGAAAGACTTTTTCCGAGGAAAATTCTGACGCAGAGGGGGTTCCCCCCTTCTAGCCCCTGAGGGAGGGTCGGGCTTTGCCGAGGCAAGGCTGACCCTTCCTTGAAGGTTAGACTTTGCTTGTGTATGTAAACGAGGTACATGAACGACTTGAAAACATCTTAAGGGTAGAAGCGACGTAGCTGTCGGATGTTCCAAGCGTTGCTGTAGACCTCGCCTTGACTATTGGCCAGCTTGTATGTTCCGGGCTTCAGAATTTTGGCGATGATGAATGGCCCTTCCCAGGGAGGCGTGAGCTTGTGGCGCCCTCGGGCGTTTTGTCATAGCCGAAGCACCAAGTCGCCCACCTGGAGGTCTCGGGACCGAACCCCTCGGGCGTGGAAGCGTTGCAGGGACTGCTGATACCACGCCGAGTGTAGCAAGGCCATGTCCCGAGCCTCTTCCAGCTGGTCAAGTGAGTCTTCTCGGTTTGTCTGGTTGCTTTGGGCGTCGTATGCCTTCGTCCTCGGGGAGCCGTATTCTAAGTCTGTGGGCAAGATAGCCTCGGCCCCATAGACTAGAAAAAACGGCGTGAAGCCCGTGGCTCGGCTTGGCATCGTCCTCAGACTCCAGACCACCGAGGGGAGTTCCTTCATCTACCGCCTGCCGAACTTGTTGAGGTCGTTATAGATCCTCGGCTTGAGTCCCTATAGAATCATGCCATTGGCACGCTCTACCTGCCCATTCGTCATGGGGTGAGCTACGGCGGCCCAGTCCACCCGGATGTGGTGGTCCTCATAGAAGTCCAGGAACTTTCTGCCATTGAACTGGGTGCCGTTGTCGGTGATGATGGAGTTCGGGACCCCGAAGCGATGGATGATGTTGGTGAAGAACGCCACCGCCTGTTCGGACCTGATGCTGTTTAGGGGTCGGACCTCGATCCACTTGGAGAATTTGTCGATGGCAACCAATAGGTGCGTGAAGCCCCCGGGTGCCTTCTGCAAGGGACCGACGAGGTCCAGACCCCACACAGCAAATGGCCAGGTGATGGGTATTGTTTGCAAGGCTTGAGAGGGAAGGTGGGTCTGCCTTGCGTAGAATTGATACCCTTGGCAGGTGCGTACAATCCTAGTGGCGCCGGCCACCACGGTTGGCCAGTAGAAACCTTGTCGGAAGGCGTTTCCCATGAGGGCTCGAGGTGCTGCATGATGACCGCAAGCCCCCGAGTGTATTTCTTGCAATAACTCCTGACCTTCGGCGATGGATATGCATCGCTGGAGGATGCCTGAGGGGCTGTGGTGGTAGAGCTCCTTTCCGTCACCCAGCAAGACGAACGACTTGGCGCGCCGCGCTAGTCGCCGAGCTTTGACTCTGTCGAGGGGTAGCTCTCCTCGGTGGAGATATTGCAGGTATGGGGTCTACTAGTTTCGATTAGGCGTGACCCCATTCCGCTCTTCCTCGACGTGCATTGCCTCACCCACAAGGGCCGAGGGCGCCTCAGGCGGGGCCGAGGCTGCCTCGGGCTGGGCCGAGGGCGCCTCGGGCAGAGCCGAGGCCTTCTCGGGCTCGGGCGTATCGTCGGTCTTGATGGAGGGTTGATGTAGGTCTCGGGAGAAGACGTTCGGAGGAACCGTTGTTCGCCCCGAGGCTATCTTAGCCAGCTCGTTTGCAGTCTCGTTGTATCGTCGGGCGACGTGGTTGAGCTCGAGCCCGTAGAACTTGTCCTCCAGGCGCCGAACCTCGTCGCAATAGGCTTCCATCTTCGGGTCGCGGCAGTGGGAGTTCTTCATGACTTGGTCGATGACAAGCTGCGAGTCGCCACGAGCGTCGAGGCACCGAACCCCTAGCTCGATGGCAATGCGCAACTCGTTAACCAGAGCCTCATACTCGGCCACATTGTTGGACGCCGAAAAATGGAGGCGCAACACGTAGCGGAGGTGCTTTCCGAGGGGTGAGATGAAGAGCAGGCCCGCGCCCGCTCTTGTTTTCATCAGCGACCCGTCGAAAAACATGGTTCAGAGTTCTGGTTGGATCAGAGCTGTTGGAAGCTGGGTGTCGACCCATTCAGCCACAAAGTCCGCCAAGACTTGGGGCTTTATGGCCTTCCGAGGGACGAACGAGATCGTCTCGCCCATGATCTCCACCGCCCACTTTGCAATCCTACCCGAGGCCTCTCAGCACTGGATGATCTCCCCCAGGGGGAAGGATGACACCACAGTCACGGATGAGACTCGAAGTAGTGTCACAATTTTCGCCGTGTCAGAATTACCGCGTACAGCAGCTTCTGAATTTGCGGGTAGCGGATTTTGGTCTCGGACAGTACCTCACTGATGAAGTAGACCGACCTCTGGACGGGCAATGCGTGCCCTTCTTCTCGTCTCTCGACCACGATCGCCGCGCTGACCACCTGAGTGGTGGCGGCAACGTAGATCAAGAGGGCTTCTCCAGGAGCGGGGGGCACCAGGATGGGCGTGCTTGTAAGGAGTGCCTTCAAATTCCCGAGGGCTTCCTCGGCCTCGGGGGTCCAAGTGAAGCGCTCGGTCTTCCTTAAGAAGCGATACAGGGGCAGGCCTCTTTCGCCGAGGCACGAGATGAAGCGGCTCAGAGCCGCAAGGCATCCCATGACCCTCTGTACTCCTTTCAAGTCCTTGATAGGCCCCATGTTGGTGATGGCCGCGATTTTCTCCGGGTTGGCCTTGATGCCCCGCTCGGAGACGATGAACCCCAGGAGCATGCCTCGGGAGACTCCGAAGACACACTTCTCGGGATTGAGTTTTACGCCTTTCGCCTTGAGACACTTGAATGTCATTTCAAGGTCAGAGAGGAGGTCAGAGGCTTTCCTCGTCTTGACTACGATGTCATCGACGTAAGCCTCGACCGTTCAACAATGTGCTCCCCGAACACGTGGTTCATGCACCTTTGGTATGTCGCACCCGCATTCCTCAAACCGAATGACATAGTAATGTAGCAGTACATGCCAAAAGGTGTGATGAAGGAAGTCGCGAGCTGGTCGGACTCCTTCATCCTGATTTGGTGATACCCTGAGTAGGCATCGAGGAAAGATAGGGTTTCGCACCCAGCAGTGGAATCCACGATTTGATCGATGCGAGGCAGAGGGTAGGGAACCTTCGGACATGCTTTATTTAGACCAGTGTAGTCTACACACATCCGCCATTTCCCACCTTTCTTTTTCACAAGCACAGGGTTGGCGAGCCATTCGGGATGGAATACCTCTTTGATGAACCCAGCAGCCATCATCTTGTGGATCTCCTCGCCTATGGCTCTGCGCTTTTCTTCATCGAATCGGCGCAGAGGCTGCTTCACGGGTCGGGCTCCAGCTCGGATATCCAGTGAGTGCTCGGCGACATCCCTCGGTATGCTAGGCATGTCCGAGGGACTCCATGCAAAAACCTCGGCGTTTGCGCGGAGAAAGTCGACGAGCATTGCTTTCTATTTGGGGTCGAGCTCAGAGCCGATCCGGATCTGCTTGGAGGCGTCATTGCTGGGGTCGAGAGGGATGGACTTAACCGCCTCTACTGGTTCGAAGTTGCCGGCATGGCGCTTCGCATCTGGAACCTCCTTGGGGAGGCTCTCCATGTCGACGATGAGGGCCTCGGATTCGGCGAGGGCCTCGGCGTACTCCACGCACTCCACGTCGCATTCGTATGTGTGTCGGTACGTGGGACCGACGGTGATGACCCCATTGGGGCCCAGCATCTTGAGCTTGAGGTGGGTGTAGTTGGGGACGGCCATGAACTTGGCGTAGCATGGTCTCCCCAGCACTGCGTGGTAGGTTCCTCGGAACCCGACCACCTTGAACGTGAGGGTTTCCTTTCGGAAGTTGGAGGGAGTCCCGAAGTAGATGGGCAGATCGAGTTGTCCAAGGGGCTGGACGCGCTTCCCAGGAATGATCCCGTGGAAGGGCGCCGCGCCGGCCCGGATCGAGGATAGATCGATCTGCAGGAGCCCGAGGGTGTCGGCGTAGATGATGTTGAGGCTGCTGCCTCCGTCCATGAGGACCTTGGTAAGCCTGACGTTGCCGATGACGGGATCAACAACGAGCGGGTACTTCCCTGGGCTCGGCACGCGGTCGGGGTGGTCGCCTTGGTCGAAGGTGATGGGCTTGTCGGACCAGTCTAGGTAGACTGGCGCCGCCACCTTCACCGAGCAGACCTCCCGGCGCTCTTGCTTGCGGTGCCGAGACGAGGCGTTCGCCACTTGCCCACCGTAGATCATGAAGCAGTCATGGACCTCGGGGAAGTCCTCTGCCTTGTGAGCTTCCTTCTTGTCATTGTCGGGGGCCCTGCCACCTTCCGCCGGTGGCCCGGCCTTATGGAAGTAGCGCCGAAGCATGACGCAATCCTCAAGGGTGTGCTTTACGGGACCCTGATGATAGGGGCATGACTCCTTGAGCATCTTGTCGAACAAGTTGGCGCCTCCGGGAGGCTTCCGAGGGTTCTTGTGCTCGGCGGCGGTGACAAGGTCTGCGTCGGCGGCGTCGCGTTTCGCTTGCGACTTCTTCTTGCTCTTCTTCTTTGCGCCGCGCTAAGCGGATGCCTCGGGGACGTCGTCCGGCTGGCGCCCCTGAGGCTGCTTGTCCTTCCGGAAGATGGCCTCGACCGCCTCCTGGCCGGAGGCGAACTTGGTGGCGATGTCCATCAGCTCACTCGCCCTGGTGGGAGTCTTACGACCCAGCTTGCTCACCAGGTCGCGGCAAGTGGTGCCGGCGAGGAACGCGCCGATGACATCTGAGTCGGTGATGTTGGGCAGCTCGGTGCGCTGCTTCGAGAATCTCCGGATGTAGTCCCGCAGGGATTCTCCCGGCTGCTAGCGGCAGCTTCGGAGATCCCAGGAGTTCCCAGGGCGCACGTATGTGCCCTGGAAGTTGCCAGCGAAGGCTTTGACCAGGTCGTCCCAGTTGGAGATCTGCGCAGGAGGCAGATGCTCCAGCCAGGCTCGGGCGGCGTCGGAGAGGAACAGGGGAGGTTGCGGATGATGAGGTTGTCATCGTCCATTCCGCCCAGCTGACAGGCCAGCCTGTAGTCCGCGAGCCACAGTTCTGGCCTCGTCTCCCCCAAGTACTTGGTGATGGTAGTCGGGGCCCGGAACCGGGTCGGGAACGACACCCGTCGTATGGCCCGGCTGAAAGCTTGCAGACCGAGTGGTTCGGGCGAAGGGCTCCGATCCTCCTCGTTGTCGTAGCGTCCCCCACGCCTGGGGTGGTAGCCTCGGCGCACCCACTCGTCGAGGTGGGCTCGACGGTCGCGGCGATGGTGCTCGTTGCCGAGGCGGCTTGGGGCCACAGGCGCTGTGTCCCGCGTGCGCCCGGTGTGGACCGAGGCTTCCCGCGTGAATCGGGAAGTCACGGCATGATGCTCCAGGGGGTATCCCTGCCTTCGTGAGGCAGAGCTTTTGGCCCGTCAGACCGCGGCATCCTCCAGGAGATTCTTGAGTTCTCCCTAGATACGCCGTCCCTCGGTGGTGGATGGTTCCGGCATCGCCCGGAGTAGGATTGCTGCTGCAGCCAGGTTCTGGCCGACCCCACTAGAAACCGGGGGCAGCCTTACCCCGACATTGTCGGTGATGCGGTGCTGGATGTCCTGGGCCAGATGACGCGCTTCTCCAGCCGGTGCTCGGCCTGCCCGCTCCTGCCCGATGTTCTGCCGGAGCTGCACAAGTTGTCCTGCTTCCTCGCCGAGCCTGGCCTGCATCTCGCGGATTTGCTCGAGCTGTGTGTCCTGACCCCCCGCAGGGACTGGGACCACAGCTAGCTCCCAAAGGATGTCAACGCGAGGCGCAGGCCTAGAGGGATCGCCGTCCTCCGGCATTCCAAGGTGGTTGCCTTCGTCGAGACCCTCTAGATCGACATGGAAACATTCGCGACTTGGGCCACAGTCCTCGTCGCCGAGGCTGTGGCTATCATCGGAGCAACCGGAGAGGCAGTAGTCACATGCGGTCATGAAGTCTCGCATGGCACTAGAGTTACTGAGCCCGGAGAAGTCCCAACTAGAGTCGGGCTCGTCGTCTTCCTCAGAACCCGGGGGCCCGTAGGTCGAGACGGCCGTCAATCGGTCCCAGGTTGACCACATATGGTACCCCAGGAGGTTTGGATATGCCTTTATGAAAGCGTCCACCAAAGCGGGATCACTTGGTGGGTCGAAGCTAAATCTAAAAGGCACAGGATGTGAAACGGATGGTACCTCTTGATCGACGGACGGTGACGAAGTCGTGTCAGGGACGGACTGCACCATTATCTCAGGTACGAGGCTAATGCTTAGCAAGTCCTTCGCGAGCATGCTGGCATCGCCCGTTTGCTTGGGGTTGGCGTGTTGCGGGGAAACGACGCTTGTCTTCGTCTCAGACGCGAGGTCAATGTCCGACGTGTCCCCCGCTGGGGCGCCGGCATCGTCGATTCGCTCGACAGCCGACGAGGTGCCGCCTCCTGCTTGGCTAGGATTGCCCTGCCTCCTCCCCTGTCGATGAGGAAGGTGACGGGACAGACCCGGATGCTGTTTTTCCGCCACGTGGGGAAGACGTCGTTGATTCCGCCGCCAGCGGGCGGGCTGACGGCCGCCATTGTCGTTGTCACGTGGCGGAGGAAGGAGTATCATGTCGTAGCTGCCATCGAGGGACATGAACTCGAGACTCCCAAAATGGAGCTTCGTCCCGGGTTGGAGAGGTCGCTGGAGACTCTCCATCTGGAGCTTGACAGGAAGCTGTTCATCAACACGCAGCAAGTCCCCTACCTGGCGCGCCAACTGTCGGCGTTTCGACCCTGGGGGGTCCCTGGACCGACGAGTAAATTGTCGCTGCGTGTCCCAGCCCAGATGGGTCGGCGCGAGATGGAGACACAAGGGGGGAAAACAGTGAGGGGAACCTGCGGCCTCGTGTTGTCCTGCGCCCAGGGCGGATGCGCTTGTAGTAGGGGGTTACAAGCGTTCGCGAGGGAGAGAGAGAGGGCGTGAGACTGCGTGTCAGCCCGTTCTCCCGCGTGGCCACCTTCTCGTACGAGGGCCCTGGACCTTCCTTTTATAGACGTAAGGAGAGGGTCCAGGTGTACAACGGGGGGTGTAGCAGTGTGCTAACGTGTCTAGTAGAGAGGAGCCAGAGCCCTATGTACATGCCGACGTGGCTGTCGGAGAGGTGTTGGAGCCCTGTTCATGTGGCGTCGTGGCCGTCGGAGGAGCGCTTGAGCCCTATAGAAGCATAACTGTCGGGGCTATTGGATCCTTGCTGACGTCTCCTTGCTTCCGTAAGGGGCTGAGAACCACCGTTGTCATGGAGCACGCGGGGTGCCATCATTACTTGTTTTACCGGGGCGAGCCAGATGGGACACCGGTCTTGTTCCCCATAGCCTGGGCTAGCTAGGGGTAGGGTAATGATGGCCCCCCTTGTGGCGTGGTCGGCCCGAGCGAGGTGGTGGCTCCTCCGAGGTCGAGGTTGAGTCCGAGCCCGGGGGCCGGGCGAGGCGGAGACCGTCGTCCGGAGGTCGAGGTCGAGTCCGAGCCCTGGGGTCGGGCGAGGCGGAGATCGTCTTCTGAGTCGAGGTTGAGCCCGAGCCCTGGGGTCGGGCGAGGCGGAGACCGTCTTCCGAGGTCGAGGGTGAGTCCGAGCCCGGGGGTCGGGCGAGGCGGAGACCGTCGTCCGGAGGTCGAGGTCGAGTCTGAGCCCTGGGGTTGGGCGAGGCGGAGATCTTCTTCCGAGTCGAGGTTGAGCCCGAGCCCTGGGGTCAGGCGAGGCGGAGATTCCTATGGCGCCCGAGGCTGGACTTGGCTTCTGTCAGCCTCACCCTGGCGGGTGGCACAGTTTTCCTGTCAGGCGGCACTGTTTTCCTGTCAGGTCAGTCAGTGGAGGGGCGAAGTGACTGCGGTCACTTCGGCCTTGTTGATTGGAAAGCGCGCGTCAGGATAAGGTGTCAGGCGATCCTTGCATTAAATGCTCCTGCGATCTGGTCGGCTGGCGAGGCGATCTGGCCAAGGTTGCTTCTCCGTGAAGCCTGCCCGAGCTGGGCCTCGGGTGAGTCGAAGGTGTGTCCGTTGCTTGAGGAGACCCTCGGGCGAGGCACGAATCTGCCTTGGTCTACCGTTCCTGCTCGAGGCTGGGCTCAGGTGAGGCGAGATCGTGTCCCTTGAGTGGACGGAGCCTTGACCGGAATTGCGCCCATCAGGCCTTTGCAGCTTTGTGCTGATGGGGGTTACCAGCTGAGATTAGGAGCCTTGGGGGTACCCCTAATTATGGTCCCCGACAATGAGATAAATTGTTGATTGTACTAAATGCTTGTTCCCATGTATGCTTAGAAGGAGCAAACTTAGCTAAGATAATGATGCTAGAAATTGAAAAGCTAAAAATTGATTTTAGAAACAGCTAGTGCTTTTGGCAAACCAAACCCCTCAGCCAAACAGCTGCATGGTCTAGAGGTAGAGGAGTAGTTTTCTCACACTGGGTAAGTCTAGCTGAGTATTAGTATACTCAGCCTTGCTTGTGGCATAATTTTTGCAGGTGCGCTTCAGGATATGGTTGATGGTGTGACTTGGCCTACCACCCTGCCATCGGGTTGGACGGTCGAGTGGGATGCCGCTCCAGCAGGAGAGGAGCACGAGGAGTAGTGGGCTAGGCCTCGCCCATTTCCTTGCTATCGACGACATCGATTATCCGCTGCATCTTATTTTATGAACTCTTACCAGCAACTTGAAAAACTCCAATTTATGTAATAATTCAGTACTCAAATTTGAGGTTTCCTATTTTATTGTATTTCTTCTGTGACTCACCTTTGAGTGAGATTGTGGTATTTGATCCTGGTTAAGTGGCTTTATCAGACTAGATCTGAGGAACTGATGGGTTATTCCGATTTAAGTGCGTTATGGCCCCTGAGGCGTGACTTAGGCACTTAAGCTGGAATAATTCGGGCGGTTCTGCCATAACTCATTTGGAGCCAGTTTGAGCTAGATAATGAATATGCGTTGAAGGAAATAAAACAACCATGTTTCATGACTTAGACTAGATGGATAGTCTCTAGATATAGTTGTCTAAGTCATAGGAACACCTTCATCTACAACCAAACCCAATTTAAGAAGAAATGCCCAAGTTTGCCAAAGTTGGCTTGTACAGAGGCGCACCGGTTCGATTCTGTGGCGCACCAGACCAAATGCGTAGAGGGGATGGAAACTGATCTGAGTCGATTAGAGCACTGGACCGGTCCAGTGGTCCATCAGACTAGTTTACCAGAGAGGTTGTTTTTAAGCCAAGGAGGAGCTAGTGCACCAGACCACCTGATAGTTCAACGGTCATCTTCATCTCCAATAGCTCTGCTAATGTGGAAGAGGTCCGGTGGCACTTTGGCCCGGTCCAGCACCCCTAACATGACCTGCCCCCATCAGAGTGGCTCCTTGCTAGCACAGTCTGATAGGGATCCGATCCACCATCGGACCACCACTGTTCATGGTCCGGTGCGAAGCAGGAAAGTGCAATTTTCCGTACTTCTTTCTAGTGGCTATGTGGGCTAGCATATTGAAGATACAAGAGCTACACCAAACATTCGTAGAATGATTGCAACTTCTCACAAGCATTTTAAGCCATACAAGTGCCACATTCGATTGATTTGAGCTAGATAAAGATAGTGCCTTATGTGAGAGACTTGTTCTTGAGTTGTTGCAAAGTTTTTGTGCTCTTGATTGTGTTTTATTCTCATTCCCAACCACATTTATCTCACTTTGTAAAGCTAACAAGAGACGGCAAATTGTGTGGTGATCCTTGCGAGAGACACTGTCTCTTTGAGATTGAGAAAAAGCACTCAACCGGTCTAACTATTTAAGAGAGGAAAAGGGTTGAAAGAGACCCATCCCAAGTGGACTCCTCAATGGGGACGTAGGTCCTTCAGAGCTGAACCTTAGGAAACAAATCACCCGTGTTCTTTACGTTGATACTTGATTGTGATTTGTTTCTTCATCCCCCTCTCTTTCTAGTTTTCTTACTTGCGCTTGATTCTATATCATTTGAGAAGCTCCCAAAGTAATTCTGCAACCATTTGAGTAACTCTAGAAAGAAGAACAACTCTCCCTTACTCTAATTGATTTAGTTCTCGTTTTATCACCTAACCAGAGTTTGAGTTTTTGTTTTAAGTTATAAATTTCAGGTTTCATCTATTCACCATCTTCTAGGCGACTTTCAATTGGTACGGAAGCCCGACACTTCATTAAAGCCTAAAAACTCGAAGTGGTGTCGAGAGAAGTCATCAAGAACGAGAACACACTCTCTCGAGAGAAGCCCAAAGAAAAGGCACCATCGAGAGAAAAGCCTTTAACTTCCTGAATTCAGGGGTATAAAATTTCTTTCTAATTACCTACCAAATTCAGGTGTTACTCTTCTCTCTCTCTCTAGTTTCTCTCTCTCTTTTTCTTTTGGGTAGATTTAGCTTAATTAGTGAGGCATTACATATTTTGTTTTGTCAAAACATTATGAGTCATGAAATGTTGCATCATGCTGAGCTCCAGATATTATTTGAATTGTTGCACATGCTGGATTTAGTTTGAATTTGAGACTTGGTTTGAATTGGAATTGAAACCCCTAGAGAAAATAAATAGAAAAGCATTAGAAATTCCCAAGAAAATGGAAAACCCCATTTCAGCCCAAGTCGGCCTAGCCCCGCGCGTGCGCCCGTGCGCGCCCTGAGCCCCTGACAGGCAGACCCCGCCTGTCGGCGCTAGCCCACGCCCCCGTTCTTCTCCCCCCTCTCTCTCCCGCTCGCTGCCAGTGGGGCCGATCTGTCGATGTCGTTTCTTTTCGCACGTGCACGTCCTCTCTCTCTGTTCCACGGACCCCACCCGTCAGACCCCGTCCCTAACCTCCCACCCACGCCCCCGCCATGGACGTGCCCACGTCCATGCAATACCCGACCACCTCCGCATGCCCTCACCCCTTTAGAGCCCGTGCCCCGCTCGCCCACTTCCCCCTGCTCATTTGTGCCTTCAGTCGAGCACTCTTGCCCTGCGTGCGCATCCAGGGAGTTCCACCGCCGCTCACCGAAGTCCGCTGTCCGTTCTATAGCCGCCGTCGAGCCTGTGTCGTGCCCGTTGCCTCAGTGAGTTTTGTCTTGCCACCAGTAGCTCGAGACACCGCTCGGTTTGCCCCCAGCCCCTCTGGTCCGCCCGTTCCGCGTTCACCGGAGTTTTCCCCGTGCAGCTGGAGCTCCGCCATCGTCGACCTGAGGCGTCCCTGTGTCTCCGTCGTTGCTTCGGGACTCTAGTGTTTCCTCTCGAGGTGAGCAACCTCCCCGCCCCTATTTCTCTGTTTATTGCCCTGGTCTTCACGCGATTGCTCACCGGAGTAGATTCGCACCGCCGTGGGACCATCCCACCGTGTTCTGCGCCCTCTGGTGCCTCCGCGCTGGCGTTGTGCCCACGGTCGTGTTCGCCAGATTGCCCTCTGGTCCTTCCACAAGTACCTAGAGCCCTGCCGTGGCCGTTCCCCTCGTCTCCGGCGAGATCCCGTCATGAGGTCAAGTGGCGCCGCCGCACCAAGGACCCGCCATTCCGACCACGCTGGTCGATGGATCTCGAACGTTCACACCGCGCTCTGTCCCCGGGCCCGCCAGTCAGCGCCTGCGCCCCCTAGCGCTGGGTCCGACTGGTCAGCCCGCCTTCCCATCTAGTCGCTGACACCCGTCCACGCCTGTCAGTGCTCGCTGCACGCCCGCGCCTGCGCACGCGTCCGCGTGATCTGATCTTGGCCGTTGATCTGCGATCTGATGGTTGAGATCGCCCGATACCCCTTCGCGTGTATTTTTGCTTAAGAGACCCTCGGGTTCTAGAGAATCAACTCGCCGTCCTGAGTTTTAACGCGCAGGCCCCTGAACTCTTATAATCAGACCCCTGGCTTTTTAAATAATCACAGAATTGGGCTTAATTTCATATTTCAAACTTCAAAACTTGTTTATTTCATATCTTTTTCATATGAACTCCAAATTTAGTGATTCAAATTGGAAAATGTTCATAGAAATAGTCTCTGTTCAAATAAATTGTGTTCATCCATAGTCTGAGTACTCTCTAAGCTTTAGGATAGTTTATGTGTTAATTTATCTATTTAAGAAAATAAATAAAAAGGAAAACCTTAATTGTAATTAGATGTTTAATGTTGTGAGATTGATAAAATGTTGTGTATAAAGTTACTCATGTTGTAATTTTGTGTCCCACCCAAAATTAGTAGAACTAAGCTATGTGATCCATAACCACTGATCTCTAATTATATTGAACCCTAACATTTAGGTCTGCCCTTTTATGTTCACAATGTCTTGTCAAACTAATGTATACTTGATTGTACATGTTTGGTGTGCTGTTCATTTGTACTTTCCAAATGTATTGAATGTATGATCACTTCATTTAGACAATGAGCAACCCGTGGTTCCTGAGTGTGTTGCCAAAGATCTTCCTGAGCAACAACCTGGTGAAAAGCAAGTGTCCTCTGACCTATTATGTCATACATACTTTATAATTCATCGTCCCGCATTACATTATTTAAACTTAAGGATTGACTAGTCTGTATTTACCTTATCCTTGTTTACCTTTTGGGTTATAATGGTTAGCACTATGCTATTGCTTTACTTTAATCAATGAACATGATGTGAACATTTATGATACGATGATATTATCCCGATGATGAACTTGTGATACTTTAGGGGACTCAGGCTATTTTCCTGAGTACCTCTTCGTAAGGACCTGTCTGGGGAGTGACAACCCAGGATGATAGTGCAACCATGTGGGTGGAATGGGACACCCTTAGCTGATTAATTAGAGGAACCTGAGGAGTAGTTGGCTTCACTGTAGGGCTGTCAATGTGGTTCAGGCACATTACTTGCTCTGCCGAGGCTAGTTGCAGAGGTTCTTGATTTGGTTTTGTTAGTCACCCTTCCTTTGGGAGATGTACTGTGTTTATCAAACTGAAGAAACCTAATGGGTGGTTATGACCTCTGGGAAATCTTTGTAAAGGCTACGTAGTGATACCCTGCCAGGCCACCTAGGTAGTGGTCAATGGAGATTGGCTCTTTCCGAGCAGAATGGGAATCACGGCTTGTGGGTAAAGTGTGCAACCTCTGCAGAGTGTTAGAAACTGATATATCAGCCGTGCTCACGGTTATGAGCGGCCTTGGGATCCTCTTTGATTAGAAGAACTTTGGTTACCTTTATGATGATGATTAATGATGATGGTATAATTATGATCTCTGGTATTTCCTCTTGGAGGGAGTACATTTGGGTAATAACTAGTTTTATTACTAAAATTTGGCTCTACTAATAGTTATAAATACTTGACCAACTAAAAGCAACTGCTTAGCCTTAACTCCACATACAGCTAGTCCACTTTAGCCAAATGAGACATTTGCTGAGTACGTTGATGTGTACTCACCCTTGCTTTACAAACCACCCCACCCCAGGTTATCCCCACTGTACTCAGTGCTAAGGAGGAGATGCTGGCAACATGGAGGACTTTGAGGAGTTTCAGGACTATGACGAGTTCTAGTTATCTTAGTGGCAAACCCCCAGTCAGCTGCCTGTGAAGGCCTTATCTTCTATGTTTCGTATTTCCGCACTTTGATGTCAATGACTATGTTATAGACTCAGTGGATGTCTTGGACATCTTGTTGTAATAAAGTACTTTTCCACTATTTACTTTGAGCAATGTGTGATGATGTCCAATTATGTAATCACTATGTACGTGAGTTTCTGATCCTGGCACGTACATGGTTCGCATTCGGTTTGCCTTCCAAAACTAGGTGTGACATAAGTGGTATCAAAGCTTTGCTGACTGTCAGACCGCTAACCTAGACTAGAATGGTCGCCCTAAGGACTATAAACCTCTACCCTTACCTTGATCTTTAGTGTCATTTCAAAAGTTTGTCATCTTGACCAATTCTATGTTATTACTCATCCCACAAAATTTGCGTCTCACTTTTCTTTCTGTTTACTTGCTGGTCTTATAGTTCTACTCTCACTCTTATGCTTATGATGTCTTTTGTAGATGGCCCGTATTAGATGCCATCGAAAGAAAAGCATGAGCACAAAGACAAGAAAGGGAAGAAGAAGATGGAGAAGAAGAAATTCTTCCACAATAAGAAGGGAGGTGAGGCCCATGTCAGCAAGGAGTGGGATTCAGACGAAAGTTCCTCCTTCGACTCTGACGATGAGGATGTCGCCACCTATGACGGAACCTCCCAAGTCATTAGGCCCACCTACAGTTGTCCTTGTCCAACGGACCTCAGACAACTCTGCAGGTGTTCCTGAATCACTTGACAAGTTCGGTATCTGCTTTCCTTACCTTCCCAAGAGCGTATTACCCGTCACGCAGACATTACAAATCATCGGAGATACGAAAACACGGAAGCGGTTACATAAACTTACCTTGATTTAAAAGTAGGACAGAGTTATATTATTATAGACCAGGATATAACATACGAGTGTAGAGTAATATTATTACAAGTCAAGGGAGGCAAAAACCCCTCCCGATAAGTATCAAACAAAAAGTTTTTATGGAGGAACCCTTCCTCCTGTAGCTTTACTCTTGGTTTTCTTCTTTTGAGACCACCTTGGAACAGAAACAACAAAAGTTTGTCGCTTCTTCACCTAAAAACAATAGGGAATAAAACCCTGAGTATGGAATTACTCAGCAAGACTTACCCGTCTAAAGAAAAGACTTTCAAGGGTATGCTGGTTATAAGGGAGTCAAGGTAAGGTCTCTCAATAATCAAAGACTCTGTTTGCAGAAATGCTTACTAAAAGTGGATCCTTAAAAATCCAGTTTTATTTGGCAAGTTAAGTGAAATTACCTGTACTAGAGTTCTTTCTACCCTAGTTCATTTACTTGACCTACACTAGCCAATTTCTTAACAACCCTTACTCTTTACTGGAGTTCTACGTATAGGGCAGTGACCAAGTCTTCATAACTGCGAAGGTATGGTGATCCGAATCGATTATACTCAGCTAAGGATCTCCAATCACACGACATATGTAGCACTTAACCCTTGCATATGTCAACCCGCCACCGGGGTTCTTAAGACTAGATCAGGTTCACGCCAACCGAGAGCACAGTTACACCACCGTCCAGCCTCTTGCCACGGAGGGTACATGCTACTCTTGCCATCTCTCCACTCCCGTTGCGTGGTATCTTATTCTAGCCTTAGTCTGCCCGAGGCAAAGCTTACCCATGACGAGGCATGTGACCAGTTAAAGGGTCCTCGGTCAGCAAGCCTACATCGAGACGGTCCTTAATCGACTCAGACGGAGACACTACACCGAGACTCTTTCTTCTCGTGCAAGTCACCCGCCCGATCCCAGCTTAATCATTTCAACCCAAAGTTTGGTACCTGGCAGAGGTACATCTTTTTCGATGTTGAACCCATCATGGCCATGATGGATCCACCATCAAGTTTTATTTTCAAAAACATCCCTCCCACTTTGCCACATCATCTTTTGTAAAAACAAAATCTTTTTCTTTGCTAGAGCAAGACTAAGCATAGTAAAAACCTTTCATAAAACAGGGATTCAAAGGAAGGTAATCAACTTCAAGGAAGGTAATGCAGGAATTGTTTTAGCAATGAACTCCTATCACCTAATGCATCAAGCAAGTGAGAAAGATTTTTAAAGAGTCAAGGAGGTGGCAAATGCACCGGGGCTTGCCTTGGTTTACAGGTGATTCAGGATCAGTTCCATAGATGTTAAAATGAAAACAACTGTCGGCCTGATATTCCTGAGGTGGTGGTGGTGAAGTCTTCTCTCCTTCTACTTCAACTTCTTCTTCGTTTTCTAAAGATAACCATACATAATAATGAATAACCATGTAATGTTCATGAGAATGCAAAGATAATAAGAGTTTATTATCTAAGGTCTTGAATACAATTTTCCTTCACGGTTCTCCGAGAAACTAGGGTTTCCATAGTCAGTAAAGGAATTCAAAGGGCAGGGGGTAAGGTTTTGAGTTCTAGTTATCAAACAAGGTCCAAATCAAATCAAACTCTACCCAAGGCTTCTAAATAATGTTTAGAGTTCATATAAAAAGCTTGGGGATTTTTGGAATTATCATCTATTTTATAAAAATTCAGACACAATTTTTAGGCTATTATAAATGCTCCAAAATTTCCATTTGACCTAAAAATCATAAAACTATTTTTATTAAATACTATGGAAAATTAGGAATCTAGGAAAATTGGTTTGACATTTTTAGGATTTTTCCACAATTTTCTAAAATTGTTGGAGTCCTTTTAGAAAAAGAAAAGAAAAAAGAAGGAACAATCCTGGGCCGATTTCAGCCCAGGCGGCCCAACTGCACAGGGAATAGGATCGCGCCCACACGCGCCCGCGCGCGCGACGGCGACTTTGCAAATAAATCCCTACGGGTTTAAATAACCCGAAGAAGTCCAGAACACTGTATTAACAGTCACTGACACCTTGCAGAAAAACCCTCACACTTCTATTCCTTCCCCAAATAACTCCATGACCGCGGCGTGCTCGACGTTCGTCTCTGACACGGCCCGTACCGGCCATCTCCAGCGATGACTACTACGGCTAACTAATGGGAAGGCATAACCGACCAAGGATGATCTAGGAACACCCTTTAATATGACACGAACCCCACTGGGAACTGTCTGTCCACGATCATGGCGGAAACCGGGTTCACGAGCACGCGTTCCCGCCAACTCATGGCCGAATTGGGCAAACAGGTGCCATGGTAAGCTTTACTAGCATGCAGAGCCATAGAAACAACACTTGAATTGGATAGGGTCTTACCAAAACGGGCTGGCCACAGACGAGCTATTCTCGGGGGCGCGACTGACTGATTTGGGGGAAATCAGTGATTCACCGACTATGGTGGCTAATTGAGGGTAGGAGCGGGTGCTTCGGCTTCGTAAAGAACTCTAGTTTTATTGCGCACACTGAATTTGAGAGGAGGAGGCAGAGGTAACACAAATTCGACTTCGATTCCACTCACTGTGTAAAGGTCACACCTCGCCGTGGACCACCGTGCTATTTATAGCCACGGCGACCCGACGGACGATCTCCGGCCATGGATAGCATCGCAAGCGCATGCATACCACGTCGATAGGAGGCACAGTGAGGCAGATCGCGGCATGAGTGACACCGCGGCGAAAGTTACCGAGTCACGGTGGCCACCGGTGAAGACTCCGGCTGGACTCGGGAGATGGCGCCACATACGAGTTACCCATCCTGGCATAATCCGTTCCTCACCGGGCACGAATCAGGACGGTGGTGGCATGAATCGCAGCGGGGATCACCGGCGGTGAGATGCGCTGGCGTTCTGATCTTGTTCAGGCACTGTACCATGGCGTCCTTCATTCAGTTGGCCTGACAGACTAGTTTTAGGGCAGATTTTCTCTAAAGTTTTCATGGCAACTTACCCAAATCTCTGCAGCAAAGTTGTAGAGCTACAAACCAGCTACATTCCGACTATAGGGACTGAACTCAGTTGAGCACTAGATCAGACATAATTTCAATCCCAAAGCTTGACCAATGGCACTGGTGGTCATTTTTCAGTCAGTAACCCGACTGACAGCCCATCTTTGGATTGGATTATCTCCAAATTCTTCATAACAACTATGCTTACCCTCTTAAGCAAAGTTGTTCCCCTTTGATGGGTCTACAAATTTCATGTGGTGAGCTAGGGCAAAAACCTAAAAATTTGAAAGTTATAGAGCTCCAAAGTTGAGCCAATATCACTGAATTCCAGACTTAGACTTATAGGGTTTAAGTGGTGCTTTTTGCAAATAGACCCAAAACTTAGGGTTTAACTTGCAAATTCACATCTTTGTGAACCATTAGACTTAAGATACCTTATTGTCATGGTTTTTGGCACTTTAGCCCAAAAGTGGACTAATTTTGCACTTAACCCCCTAGGGTTTAGGGTTAGGGTTTTTCCAGGATCCTTTTTAGGGTTTTTGGTATTCTAGGGTGTGAATGAAACTTAGATCCATTCTTAGTAACATTTTATGATTATTTCACTTAAGCTTTAGGGTTTTCTCTATTTGGGTTTTTGTTTTACCCTTCTAATCCCCATTTGGGGTTAAGTACCCTACACAAGGGTCTTATTTGCAAAACACCATATCAATTCAACTTGTTTGAAATTTTTGCCTAGTGAATGCACTCTAGGTGTGTCAAACACATGAAATGCTAATGCTTATGATGTTATGCTCAAGTTTTAGTGACAGTAACACCAGGGGTATTACATCCTTCCCCCCATAAAAGAATCTCGTCCCGAGATTAAAAGTCCAAGGGTAAGTAGTGGAAAAGAAAATGCTTCACATTTTTATTTCCTGAGTTTTGGTACAAGGCAGGGGTGGTTTGGGGGCTCACTCCTTTGTTACACATATTACAATTTACATGAGGCTAGAAAGCCTGGGAAATTCTTTTCTAAAAATTCTTGAGTTTCCCACGTAGCCTCATCTTCGGAATGTTGGTTCCACTGTATCTTGTAAAACTTGAGAGTTTTTCTCCGGGTAACCCTGTCCTTTTGATCCAAGACTTGAATAGGGTGCTTAGAATATGTTAACTCCAGCTCTAGGACAATATCTGTTATTTCGATGGTTCAATCTGGAACCCGAAGACACTTCTTCAACTGAGACACGTGGAACACATTATGTACAGCAGACAAGGTTTCGGGTAGTTGAAGTCGGTATGCCACTGGTCCATACCTTTCAAGGATAAGAAAAGGACCAATGTATCGAGGTGCAAGCTTCCCTTTTACCCTGAAACGTGTTACACCCTTCATTGGGGAGACCTTCAGATAGACATAATCTCCAACTGGAAAGTATAAGGATATCCGATGTGTGTCTGCGTAACTTTTCTGGCGAGCTTGAGCTTTCTTCAAATTATGAATTATCCTTTGAACTTTTCTTCTATCTCTTTTACCATATCAGGCCTGAAGAAATTTCTTTCACCAGGTTCAGACTAGTTTAACGGAGTGCGACACCGCTTCCCATACAAAGCTTCAAAGGGTGCCATCTTGATACTTTCCTGATAGCCATTATTGTACGAAAACTCCGCTAAGGGTAAACAATCATCCCATTTCTAGGGGAACTCCAAAGCACAAGCTCGTAACATGTCTTCAAGTATTTGGTTCACCCTCTCAGTCTGGCCACTGGTTTGAGGATGATAGGCCGAACTATGGAGCAACTTAGTATCCAAGGCCTTGTGAAGTTCTTCCCAAAATTTAGACACGAATTGCAGTCCACGATCCGACACTATCGTCTTTGGAACACCATGCAGACTAAGAACACGAGCAATGTATAATTCTGCATATGTGGCCACTGTATATTTTACCCTGACAGGAAGAAAATGGGCAATCTTTGTAAGTCGATCGACAATAACCCAGATGGAATCATAACCTTTTGCTATTCTGGGCAATCCCACAATAAAGTCCATATTAATATCTTTCCATTTTCATGTTAGGACAGGTAAAGATTGTAATGGACCGGCTGTCTTCATATGTATGGCTTTGACGCGTCTATAAGTGTCACATCCAACCACTTAGCGTGCAATTTCAATTTTCATCTTCGTCCACCAATAATGTTGTTTCAGGTCTTGATACATTTTAGTGCTTCCGGGATGAATAGAATAGCGACTAAGATGTGCTTCATCTAGAATTTGCTGACGGACTTCTTTATTCTTTGGCACAACTATGCGGTTGTTGAACAATACGACACCTTGATCATCTTTTCTGAAGCAGTTGGCTTTTCCAGCTTTTATCTTCTCATGGATATGTTTCATACCTTCATCATCCTTTTGTGCGTCAATTATCCTCTATAAGATGACTGACTCAAGCTTCAATTGATTTGAAGTCCCATGCTGAATCATTCCTAGGTTCAGATTCTCCATCTCCTGGCACAATGTAATGTCAGAAGTCCTCATAGTTAAACAATGGCAGGAGGCCTTACGACTGAGTGCATCTGCCACTACATTTGCTTTGCCTGGGTGATAATGGATCTCTAGTTCATAATCTTTAATAAGCTCGAGCCATCGTCTTTGTCTCATGTTCAATTCTGACTGGGTGAAGATATACTTCAAACTTTTATGGTCTGTATAAATGTGACAGACATTTCCAAGTAGATAATGACGCCATATCTTCAGAGCATGAACCACTGCAGCTAGCTCCAGGTCATGAGTGGGATAATGCTCCTCATGCCGGCGTAACTGCCTTGAAGCATACGCTATTACTCGGCCTTCTTGCATTAATACACAGCCGAGACCACTGCCTGATGCGTCACAATACACATCAAAAGGCTTTTCAATATCCGGTTGAGCCAATACCAAAGCAGTGGTTAATAATACCTTCAATTTCTCAAAGGCTTCATTACATTCTGAAGACCAACTGAATTTAGCATTCTTCAATAGACTTGTGATTGGTTTCACAAGCTTAGAAAAAATCCGGTATAAATCGACGGTAATATCCAACTAGTCCAAGGAAGCTTCGGACTTGTTGAACAGTGGTTGGGGGTTTCCACTCCAAAATATCCTTGACTTTTCTTGGATCTACCGCAATCCCCTTGGCAGATAACACATGTCCCAAAAATTGGATTTCTTCCAGCCAGAACGCGCATTTACTGAACTTAGCATATAGTTGATGTTCCCTTAAGCGCGTCAATACGATCCGTAAATGTTGAGCATGCTCCTCTTCATTCTTGGAGTATATCAAGATATCATCTATGAAGACCACCACGAATTTGTCCAACTCGGGCATAAATTCATCAGATAAGTGAAGTGGGCAGGAGCATTCGTCAGTCTGAAAGACATTACCAAGTATTCAAATAAACCATACCGTGTAGTGAATGCAGTTTTGGGTATATCCTCGGGCCTAATATGAATCTGATGATAGCCCAACCTAAGGTCAATTTTAGAAAATACCCTCGCTCCAGTTAGTTGATCAAACAAAATATCAATCCGAGGAAGAGGATACTTATTCTTGATAGTGACCTCATTAAGGGGTCGATAATCCACGCACATCCACAATGTTTGATCCTTCTTCTTGACGAAGATGGCTGGACAACCCCATGGTGACGAGCATGGCCGGATGAATCCTTTTCAAGTAGATCTTGCAATTGCATCTTAAGTTCTGCCAGCTCATTTGGAGGCATTCGGTACGATCTTCTAGAAATGGGAGCCGTACCGGGCTTCAACTCAATTACAAACTCTACATCTATTTCTGGTGGCAATCCAGGCAAATCTTCTGGAAAGACATCTGGGAATTCACATACTACCGGAATATCCTTGATCTCCGGTATAATGGCTTCATTAATTCTGCCAATTGGCCTAGCTGGAATAGCTATGTGGATAGACAAAAGAATTTCTTCTTGGCCATAACTCAACCTAACTGTTCTCTGTTCAGTGTTGAGGATTGCTTTATGTTGTGCTAACCCATTCATCCCAAGATTACATCTATGTCTTGGCCTTTCAGAACAATCATATTAGTAGGAAAGTCCTGTCCAACCAAGGTTACGGGCACTTGATAAGCCACTTCTTTGGTAAATATTTGTCCCCAGGCGAATGTATTTTAAACCCTTCCCTTGATTCAGTATATGGAATGCAGTGTTTCTCCATGAACTTTTTGCTTATGAAAGTATGTGATGCACCTGAATCAAAGAGAATAAGTGCAAGGTGATTGGCTACGAGGAACGTACCCATCATCACCAGTTCGCCTTCCAGTGTGGTAGCCACTTGAGTGTAATAAACTCGTCCTGTTTTCTTTGTATTCCGGCCCGTAGTATTGTTGCCTGCATTTCCCTTGGAGCTTACAGAACTCTGTTGATTATTTGCTTGATTTTGCCGTGGGTACGGACAGTTCTTAATGAAATGTCCAGACTTCCCGCAGTTGAAGCAGCCGGTAGATGAGCTTGGAAGAGCAGGGAAACGAGTGCCAGGGGCACCCGGCTGATTTGTAGCAATGGGGGCAGGGGTAGGACGGATAAACACTGGTTGCTTGAATGGGAAGGAGGGTGGGCGTGATGAAGAACGACCCTGATTAAAAGGCCGGATAACTAACCGTTGCCTTTTCTCGGGGCCCTGATTAGGCCTATTGCCTCCATTCCCCTTGGACTTTCCGGCACTTGTATATTTAGCTTCAACTGCCAGCGCTGTGCTGACAGCCCTTCCGTATGTGAGGTTGATGCAGGTAGCCATTTTTCTTTGCATCCGATCAATTAAACCCCTCATGAAGCAGTTCTTCTTCTTTATGTCGGTGTTGACTTGGTCAATTGCATACTGAGATAAGTGATTAAATTTATTGAGATACTGGGTGACAGTATCTCTGCCTTGCTTCAATTTCATGAATTCCTCCTGTTTCATGTGGAGGACTCCTTCAGGTATGTAATGTTCACGGAAGGCCAACTTGAATTCATCCCATGTAATCTGATGATTGGCCGGCTGAACGGCCACAAAGTTTCCCCACCACGTGCTGGCAGGGCCACGCAATTGCTGAGCTGCGAACAGGAGCTTCTGAGTTTCAGAACACTGAAATTTTTGTTCAATGACGCGGATCCATTCATCCGCCTCTAGAGAGTCTTCTGCCTTGACGAATAGCGGAGGGCGCGTCTCGGAGAAGTCCAGATAAGATGTCTCACGGGGGCCTTGCGGATAGGCCCGCCCGCCTTGTTGTTGAAGTTGTTGACCTGCCATCTCCCGTAGGAAGCGGGTATTGTCTGCTATAGCGTTTACCAAGGCAGCGATGGCCTCGGCAAGTGTCGGGGGTACTGGAGGTGGATTCGGGGTTGCCTCCCTCCCACGGGAGGTACCAGCTCCATCCTGAGCGCGAGTCCTGGAAGGCATCTGAGCAAAGAACATTTGGAGCAATATGATATGCCATACAAACCATCCATTTCACATTTCTTAAAAAGGTAATGTTATAGACTCGTACTTTACAATAGGATTACACCCCCTATTACAAAAGAGTACTACTTCTACACTATACTATTCCTGCTTCCTGTCACTCTTGGTAGCCTCACTGTCAGGCGTAGGAGACCACTCATCGACCAACTTCATAGAGGGAGGGGGCCTGAAAAGGTCCAATTCGCCACCAAACGCTTCTCCCGCTACTTGAGAAGGTCCGGCTTCTGTCCCGACAGGATCCGCAGGTACACTAGGGTGTAATTGTGAGTACAATACATGAACTTCTTCATGTAGAGTATTACAATAAGCCTGCAAGTTATCAATAGCTAAGCTAAGCTCTTCTACTCGGGCTCGAGCTTTCACCTCCTTAGCCCAGGAAAGCGAACGAGAGTGAACCGCCCAGTCGAGCGCTAAATCTCGATCCACGAGCTGATCTTGCAGGCGGCGGATGTCGCTTCTCAATTCATTGATCCTCTCGCCATCCGCGACCCATATGTTATTCCTGCGACGGAGTTATGTTTGAAGCTGATTAACTTGTGCTTCCAGATCTCCAATCGGATCGTTGCTCCCACTACTGCTGTCATCATGTCTCGAGGCAAGTTGGTGACGAGGTACACCGATCGACCCGGTCGACTTGCGTGCAGTCTTCCTTGTACGTGGCGGCATCTTTCTAAGGGGGAAATCTTATTAGCATAGTTTTTAGCATGATGCATGTGTAATTACAGAATCAACATTGGTTGATTCAACCTTCTATACATTGCACTCTTCCTATCTGGTCTTTCATATAAACTCTTCGGAGATACTAGGTAAGAAGGGAAGAAATTTTCTAGATAAGTCTTTAAAAAAATTCTTTTGAAGATGCCTCATAATATCTACAGAGATGGGCTTCGCTCCGATACCAGCTGTGACGGAACCTCCCAAGTCATTAGGCCCACCTACAGTTGTCCTTGTCCAACAGACCTCAGACAACCCTGCAGGTGTTCCTGAATCACTTGACAAGTTCGGTATCTGCTTTCCTTACCTTTCCAAGAGTGTTTTACCCGTCACGCAGACATTACAAATCATCAGAGATACGGAAATGCAGAAGCGGTTACATAAACTTACCTTGATTTAAAAGTAGGACATAGTTATATTATTACAGACCAGGATATAACATACGAGTGCAGAGTAATATTATTACAAGCCAAGGGAGGCAAAACCCCCTTCCGATAAGTATCAAACAAAAAGTTTTTATGGAGGAACCCTTCCTCCTGTAGCTTTACTCTTGGTTTTCTTCTTTTGAGACCACCTTGGAACAGAAAAAACAAAAGTTTGTCGCTTCTTCACCTAAAAACAATAGGGAATAAAACCCTGAGTATGGAATTACTCAGCAAGACTTACCCATCTAAAGAAAAGACTTTCAAGGGTATGCTGGTTATAAGGGAGTCAAGGTAAGGTCTCTCAATAATCAAAGACTCTGTTTGCAGAAATGCTTACTAAAAGTGGATCCTTAAAAATCCAGTTTTATTTGGCAAGTTAAGTGAAATTACCTGTACTAGAGTTCTTTCTACCCTAGTTCATTCACTTGACCTGCACTAGCCAATTTCTTAACAACCCTTACTCTTTACTGGAGTTCTACGTATAGGGAAGTGACCAAGTCTTCATAACCACGAAGGTACGGCGATCCGAATCGATTATACTCAGTTGAGGATCTCCAATCACACGACATATGTAGCACTTAACCCTTGCATATGTCAACCCACCACCAGGGTTCTTAAGACCGGATCAGGTTCACACCAACCGAGAGCACAGTTACACCACCGTCCAGCCTCTTGCCACGGAGGGTACACGCTACTCTCGCCATCTCTCCACTCCCATTGCGTGGTATCTTATTCTGGCCTTAGTCTGCCCGAGGCAAAGCTTACCCATGACGAGGCATGTGACCAGTTAAAGGGTCCTCGGTCAGCAAGCCTACATCGAGACGGTCCTTAATCGACTCAGACGGAGACACTACACCGAGACTCTTTCTTCTCGTGCAAGTCACCCGCCCGGTCCCCAGCTTAATCATTTCAACCCAAAGTTTGGTACCTGGCAGAGGTACATCTTTTCCGATGTTGAACCCATCATGGCCATGATGGATCCACCATCAAGTTTTATTTTCAAAAACATCCCTCCCACTTTGCCACATCATCTTTTGTAAAAACAAAATCTTTTTCTTTGGTAGAGCAAGACTAAGCATAGTAAAAACCTTTCATAAAACAGGGATTCAAAGGAAGGTAATCAACTTCAAGGAAGGTAATGCAGGAATTGTTTTAGTAATCAACTCCTATCACCTAATGCATCAAGCAAGTGAGAAAGATTTTTAAAGAGTCAAGGAGGTGGCAAATGCACCGGGGCTTGCCTTGGTTTACAGGTGATTCAGGCTCAGTTCCACAGATGTCAAAATAAAAACAGTTGTCGGCCTGATGTTCCTGAGGTGGTGGTGGTGAAGTCTTCTCTCCTTCTACTTCAACTTCTTCTTTGTTTTCTAAAGATAACCATACATAATAATGAATGCCCATGTAATGTTCATGAGAATGCAAAGATAATAAGAGTTTATTATCTAAGGTCTTGAATACAATTTTCCTTCACGGTTCTCTGAGAAACTAGGGTTTCCAGAGTCAGTAAAGGAATTCAAAGGGCAGGGGGTAGGGTTTTGGGTTCTAGTTATCAAACAAGGTCCAAATCAAATCAAACTCTACCCAAGGCTTCTAATAATGTTTAGAGTTCATATAAAAAGTTTGGGGATTTTTGGAATTATCATCTATTTTATAAAAAATTCAGACACAATGTTTTAGGCTATTATAAATGCTCCAAAATTTCCCATTTGACCTAAAAATCATAAAACTATTTTTATTAAATACTATGGAAAATTATTGTCGGGTACCGTAATTAGGGGTACCCCCAACACTCCTAAACATGGCTGGAAAACGTCTTCAGAACAAACCATAAAGACTGATAAGCGCGGTTCAAGTCAAGGCCTCGTCTGCCAAGGGACGCGATCTCGCCTCGCCCGAGCCCGGCCTCGGGCGGAAACAGTAGTCCCGGGCGGATTCACGCCTCGCCTGAGGGCCTCCACAGGCAGTGGGCGCACCCTCGGCTCGCCCGAAGCCAAGCTTGGGCAAACTTTGTCGTGCAGCGACCTCGGCCAAATCGCCTTACCAGCCAACCGTATCGCATGCACATTTAATGCGGGGGATCGCCTGACACCTTATCCTGACATGCGCGCCTCAGTCGGCAAGGTCGAAGTGACCGCAGTCACTACGCCCTTTCGCTGACCGTACTGACAGGAAAACAACACTGTTCGCCCCGCTCCGGCTAATGTGCCAACCACCAGGGTAAGACTAACAATAGTAAGTCATGACCTCTCCCAAGTTTGGCCTCGGGCACAACAGGGAGCTCCGCCTCGCCTGACCCCAGGCCTCGGTCTCAGCCTCGGCCTCGGGGGAAATTCTCCGCCTCGCCCGACCTCGGCCTCGGGAGGAGTCACATCCGCACCCGACCTCAGCCTCGGCCTCGGGAGGAGTCACCCGCCTCACCCGACCTCAGTCTCGGACCGACTACGCTACAGGAGATACATCATTACCCTACCACTAGCAAGCCACCCCATGCTACGAAGGAACAAGACCGGAGTCACATCAAACTACTCCGATAACAGGTAATGATGGTTCCCCGTGTGCGTCTATGATGTCGATGGTTCTCAGCTCCATACGAAAGCAATGAAACATCAGCAGGATCCATGCCGCACCGCCAGCTGCGCTTCTATAGGGCTCAAGCACTTCTCCACCGGCCACGTTAGCACATAGCTACACCCCCATTGTACAGCTAGACCATCTCCTTGTATCTATAAAAGGGGATGTCCAGGGCCTTCCTAAGGCGGGGGGGCGGGGGAGGCGAGCAGAGGCAGGCAGAGTGGGAGAGACGCGGAGGAGGCTAACATCAGACGACTCAAGGCCGAACCCTCTCTCTCTCTCTCTCGCACTCGCTCTCGCTCAGCTTGTAACCCCTACTGCAAGCACCCCCGGTGCAAGATAATATAAGCCTCATTCCCCCTCTTGTGTTCCATCTTGCATCAACCCATCTGGATAGGGGGCAACGCGGCACAAAATTCACTAGTCGGTCCGGTTGAGGGTCCCCCGGATCCGAAACACCGACAGTTGGCACGCCAGGTAGGGGCTCGCTGCATATTGACAATACTTTCCCGTTGAGTTCCAGATGGAAAATCTTCAGCAGCCTCTTTAGCCCGGGACGGTGCTCCGCTTCGGAAGTCTCGAGTTCATGTCCCCCGATGGCGGCTACGACATGGTACTCCTTCCCCCGCAGCATGACAACAACGACGGTCGTCGGCTCGCCCGGTGGAGACAAACTCGACGACGACATCTCCACGTGGCGGAAGAGGAACACCCGAGTCAACCCCACCACCCTCCTCGCCGGAGGAGACGGAGACGGGGCAAACATGGCCAGGCGGGAGGTAGCACCTCGACGGCTGTCGGACCAGAGCGAGTCGACGACGCCGACACCCCTGCGGGGGACATGTCGGGTGTTATCCTCGCACCTGAGACAATGACGGGTGTCGCTTCCCAGCAAAACGCCAGCCCCAGGCGGACTGATGACGCCGCACCCTTGCAAGGGACTTGTCGGGCATTAGTCTCGCACCTGAGATAACGACACATTCCACCTCCGATGCAACTTCACCGCAGTCTACCAACCAACAGGTACCTTCAGTTTTCCATCCCGTTCCCTTTAGATTCAGCTTCGACCCACCTAGCGACCCCACTTCGGTGAGCGCTTTCGTGAGGGCATATCCTGACCTTCTGGGGTACCATATGTGGTCAACTTGGGACCAACTGACGGCCGTCTCAACCTCTGGACCCACGGGTTCCGAGGAAGAGGGCAACCCCGACGTCAGTTGGAATTTCTCCGGACTCCATGGTCCCGGTGCCATGCGTGACTTCATGTCGCATGTGACCACTGCCTCTCCGGCTGCTCCGATGAAGGCCACAGCCTTGACGACGAGGGTTGCGACCCAACTCGTGAGTGCTACCACATCGATCAGGAAGATCACGACGGAGAAAACCACCTCGGCATGCCAGGAAGTGATGGTGCCCTTGCACCTGCGTCTCGCATCGAGATCCATCAGGAGCTAGCTGTGGCCCAGGTCCCTATGGGGGGTCAGGGCTCATAGCTCGAGCAACTCCGTGAGATGCAGGCCAAGCTCGATGAGGAAACGGGGCGACTTGTGTAGCTGCAGCAAAACCTCGAGCAAGAGTGGGCAGGCCGAGCGCTCGCTGGAGGAGCGCGTCATCGGGCCGGGACGTCCAACGCCGCATTGTTAACGATGCCAGGGCAATGCTGCCCCTAGCCATCAACGGGGCAGCCAGGACCTGGCTACAGCGGTGGTATTGCTTCGAACGATGCCAGAGCCATCCACCACTGAAGGGCAACGTATCCAGGGCGAACTCAAGAACCTCCTGGAAAACGCCGCAGCCTGACGAGCCGAGAGCTCCGCCTCCCGAAGGCGAGGGTGCCCCTCGGTGCATCACGTAGCATCCTCCCGACACATGCACGAGGCCTCGGTCCACACCGAGCCTACAAGAGACGAGACACCAGTAGCCCGGGATCGCCTCGGCGATGATCAACACCGCCACGACCATCGAGCCCGCCTCGAGGAGAAGGTGCGCCGAGGCTACCACCCCAGCGCGGGGGACGCTATGACAGTGAGGAGGATCGAAGCCCCTCACCCGAACCACCAGTCCCGCGGGTCTTCAGCCAAGCCATACGACGTGCGCCGTTCCCGGCCCAGTTCCGGGCCTCGACTACCATCACCAAGTACTCGGGGGAGACGATGCCAGAGTTGTGGCTTGCGGATTACCGTCTGGCGTGCCAGTTGGGAGGGACGGACGACGACAACCTCATCATCCGCAACCTCCCCCTTTTCTCTCCGACTCTGCCCGGGCCTGGCTGGAGCATCTGCCCTCTACAGATCTTCGGCTGGGACGACCTAGTCAAGGCCTTCGTGGGAAATTTCCAAGGTACGTACGTGCGCCCTGGGAACTCATGGGATCTTCGAAGCTGCCACCAGCAGCCAGGGGAATCCCTACGAGAGTACATCCGGCGGTTTTCCAAGTAGTGCACCGAGTTGCCTAACATCACTGACTCGGACGTCATCGGGGCTTTCCTCGCTGGCACCACTTGCTGGGACCTAGTGAGCAAACTAGGGCGCAAGACTTCCACCAAGGCGCGAATTGATGGACATAGCCACTAAGTTCGCCTCTGGTCAGGAGGCGGTCGAAAGCCATCTTCCGGAAGGATAAGCAGCCTCAGGGAAGGCAGAAGGAAACGTCCCCGAGGTCCGCCCAGCGTGGCACGAAGAAGAAAACCAAGAAGAAGGCGCAAGCAAAACGCGATGCCGTTGACGCGGATCTCGTCATTGCTGCCGAGCACAGGAATCCTCGGAAGCCTCCCGGAGGGGCCAACGTGTTCGACAAGATGCTCAAGGAGTCGTGCCCCTGTCACAGGGGTCTCGTCAAGCACACCCTTGAAGAGTGCGACATGCTCCGATGCTACTTCAACAAGGCAGGACCCACAGTGGAAGGTGGCAAGGACCACGACAACAACAAGAAAGGAGGCGACAAGGAAGAGGAGTTCCTGGAGGTCCACAACTGCTTCATGATCTACGACGGACAGGTGGCGAACGCCTCGGCTCGACACCGCAAGCAGGAGCACCAGGAGGTCTGCTCGGTGAAGGTAGCAATGCCAGTCTACCTAGACTGGTCCGACAAGCCCATCACCTTCGACCAAGGCGACCACCCCGACTACGTGCCGAGCCCAGGAAGGTACCCGCTCGTCGTCGACCCAATCATCGGCAACGTTAGGCTCTCCAAGGTCCTCATGGATGGAGGAAGCAGCCTCAACATCATCTACGCCGAGACCCTAGAGCTCTTGGGGGTTGATCGGTCCGAGATCCGGGCTGGTGCAGCACCCTTCCACGGGATTGCACCCGGAAAGCGTATCCTGCCCCTCGGACAGATTGACTTGCCCGTCTGCTTCGGAACTCCCTCCAACTTCCGAAAGGAAACCCTCACCTTCGAGGTAGTTGGGTTCCGAGGGACCTATCACGCGGTGCTGGGAAGACCGTGCTACGCCAAGTTCATGGCCATCCCCAACTACACTTACCTCAAGCTCAAGATGCCTGGCCCCAAGGGAGTCATCACCATCGGGCCCATGTACCGCTACGCTTACGAGTGCAACGTGGAATGCGTGGAGTACGCCGAAGCCCTCGCTGAGTCCGAAGCCCTCACCACCGACCTGGATTGCCTCTCCAAAGAGGCGCCCGACACGAAGCGGCACGCCGACAACTTCGAGCCGGCCGAGGCAGTCAAGTCTGTCTCTCTCGACCCCAGCAACGATGCCGGCAAGAAAGTCAGATGGCTCCGAGCTCGACCCCAAATAGGAAGCAGTGCTCGTCGACTTTCTCCGCAAACGCCAAAGTTTTTGCGTGGAGTCCCTCGGACATGCCGGGCATACCGAGGGATGTCGCCGAGCACTCACTGGACATCCGAGCCAGAGCCCGACCCGTGAAACAGCACCTGCGCCGTTTTGATGAAGAAAAGCGCAGAGCCATAGGCGAGGAGGTCCACAAGCTAATGGCTACAGGGTTCATCAAAGAGGTATTCCATCCAGAATGGTTAGCTAACCCTGTACTTGTAAAGAAAAAAGGTGGGAGGTGGAGGATGTGTGTGGACTGCACTGGCTAAATAAAGCATGCCCCAAGGTTCCCTACCCTCTGCCTCGCATCGATCAAATTGTGTACTCCACCGCTGGGTGCGAAACCTTGTCTTTCCTCGATGCCTACTCAGGCTATCACCAAATCAAGATGAAAGAATCCGACCAGCTCGCGACTTCTTTTATCACACCTTTTGGCATGTATTGCTACACTACTATGCCATTTGGTTTGAGGAATGCGGGCGCAACATACCAGAGGTGCATGAACCATGTGTTCGGAGAGCACATCGGCAGAACGGTCGAGGCTTACGTCGATGACATCGTTGTCAAAACAAGGAAAGCCTCCGACCTCCTCTCTGACCTTGAGGTAACATTCAGGTGCCTAAAAGCGAAGAGCGTAAAACTCAATCCTGAGAAGTGTGTCTTCGGAGTCCCCCGAGGCATGCTCCTAGGGTTCATCGTCTCCGAACGAGGCATCGAGGCCAACCCGGAGAAAATCGCGGTCATCACCAACATGGGACCCATCAAAGATTTAAAAGGAGTACAAAGGGTCATGGGATGCCTTGCGGCTCTGAGCCGCTTCATCTCGCGCCTCGGCAAGAAAGGATTGCCCTTGTATCGCCTCTTAAGGAAGGCCGAGCGCTTCACTTGGACTCCCGAGGCCGAGGAAGCCCTCGGAAACTTAAAGGCACTTCTTACTAATGCGCCCATCTTAGTGCCCCCTGCTACGGGAGAAGCCCTGTTGATTTACGTCGCCGCAACCACTCAGGTGGTCAGCGCTGCGGTCGTAGTCGAGAGACGAGAAGAAGGGCATGCACTGCTCATCCAGAGGCCAATCTACTTCATCAGCGAAGTGCTATCCAAGACCAAAATCCACTACCCGCAAATCCAGAAGCTGTTGTACGCAGTGATTCTGACACGGCGGAAGCTGCGACACTACTTCGAGTCTCATCCGGTTACTGTGGTGTCATCTTTCCCCCTGGGAGAGATCATCTAGTGCGAGAGGCCTCGAGTAGGATAGCAAAATGGGCAGTGGAACTCATGGGCGAAACACTTTCATTTGCCCCTCGGAAGGCCATAAAATCCCAAGTCTTGGCCGACTTCCTGGCTGAATGGACAGACCCTAGTTGCCAACGGCCCCAATCCAGGCCAACTTTGGACCATGTACTTCGATGGGTCGTTGATGAAAACCGGAGTAGGCGCGGGCTTGCTCTTCTCTCACCCCTCGGAGAACATGTGCGTTACGTAATACGCCTCCATTTTTTGGCGTCAAACAATGTAGCCGAGTACGAGGCCTTGGTTAATGGACTATGCATCGCTGTCGAGCTAGGGGTTCGGCACCTCGACGCTCGTGGCGACTCGCTCGTTATTGACCAAGTCATGAAGAACTCTCACTGCCACGATCGGAAAATGGAGGCCTACTGCGATGAAGTTCGGCGCTTGGAAGATAAGTTCTATGGGCTGGAGCTCAACCATGTTGCTCGACGGTACAACAAGACCGCGGATGAGCTAGCAAAAAGCCTTAGGGCGAACGACGGTTCCCCCGAATGTCTTCTCCAAGGATATATATCAGCCATCCGTCAAAATCGACGACGGGCCCGAACCCGAGGAGGCCTCCGCCCAGCCCAGGTACCCTCGGCCGCCAAGGGTGAGGCCCTGCGTGTCGAGGGAGAGCAGGATGGGGTTACGCCAAACCTGAACTGGCAGACCCCATACCTGGAATATCTCCTCCAAGGAGAGCTGCCCCTCGATAAGACAGAAGCTCGGCGACTGGCTCGGCGCGCCAAGTCATTCGTTTTGCTGGGTGATGAAAAGGAGCTGTATCACCGCAACCCCACAGGCATTCTCCAATGATGCATATCCGTCGCCAAGGACAAGAGCTGTTACAAGAAATACACTCGGGGGCTTGCGGTCACCATGCAGCGCCTCGGGCCCTCATGGGAAATGCTTTCCGACAAGGTTTCTACTGGCCGACCGCAGTGGCCGACGCCACTAGGATTCTACGCTCCTGCCGAGGGTGTCAATTCTACGCGAGACAAACACACCTGCCTGCTCAGGCTCTACAAACGATACCTATCACTTGGCCATTTGCTGTGTGGGATCTGGACCTCGTCGGTCCCTTGCAGAAGGCACCCGGGGCTTCACGCACCTGCTGGTCGCCATCGACAAATTCTCCAAGTGGATCGAAGTCCGACCCTTAACCAGCATCAGGTCCGAGCAGGCGGTGGCGTTCTTTACGAATATCATCCACCGCTTTGGGATCCCAAACTCAATCATCACTGACAATGGCACGAAGTTCACTGGAAAAAGTTCCTTAGACTTCTGTGAAGACCACCACATTCGTGTGGACTGGGCCGCCGTAGCTCACCGAATGACAAATGGGCAAGTGGAGCGCGCTAATGGCATGATTTTGCAGGGACTAAAGCCAAGGATCTACAACGACCTCAACAAGTTTGGCAAGCGGTGGATAAAAGAGCTACCCTCAGTGGTTTGGAGTCTGAGGAAGACGCCGAGCCGAGCCACGGGCTTCTCGCCGTTTTTCCTAGTCTATGGGGCCGAGGCCATCTTACCCACGGACTTGGAATACGGTTCCCCGAGGACAAAGGCTTACGACGACCGAAGCAACCAGGCAGCCGAGAGGATTCATTAGACCAGCTGGAAGAGGCTCGGGACGTGGCCTTGCTACACTCGGTGCGGTATCAGCAGTCTCTGCGACGCTACCACGCCCGAAGGATTCGGCCCCGAGGTTCCCAGGTGGGAGATCTGGTGCTTCGGCTACGACAAGACGCCCGAGGGTGCCACAAGCTTGCTCCTCCCTGGGAAGGGCCGTTCATCATCGCCAAAATTTTGAAGCCCGGGACATACAAGCTGGCCAACGATCAAGGCGAGGTCTACAGCAACGCTTGGAACATCGAACAGCTATGTCGCTTCTACCCTTAAAATGTTTCAAGTTGTTTATGTACCTCGGTCCCTTTGCATGTACAAATAAAAAGTCTAGCTGTCAAGGGAGGATCGGCCTTGCCTCAGCAAAAACCGACCCTCCCTCGGGGCTAGAAGGGGGGAACCCCCTCTACGTCAAAATTTTCCTCGGAAAAGTTTTCTACCAAAACGTCTTTCGTGCCTTTCGACTATGTCGATAGCGGAATCCCAAAAACGAGCGAGTGAGACCTTGAACGGCAAGGCCGACCGAGCCGAGGGACTCCTACACCTCCGAGATACGGATACCTCACTCATCACCTTCCACAAAGGCAGCTCACGCTCGGATAAGTGATTCTGCTACCGAACAAGTCCTAACGCTCGGGTAGGAAACGACTTTCATACCATTTCGACTATATCGATAACAGAATCCTAAAAACGAGCGAGAGAGACCTTAAACGGCAAGGCCGACCGAGCCGAGGGACTCCTACGCCTCCGGGATACGGATACCTCACTCGTCACCTTCCATGAAGGGTAGCTCATGCTCGGATAAGCGATTCTGCTACCGAACAAGTCCTAATGCTCGAAATAAGAGGAAAGGAAACACAGTTTTAAACTCCAACATTGAAAATGTTTAGGCCTCAGCGGCCGCAAGAAACATATGCATACTTAAAACAAACTGTTCCTGCAGGCTCAGACATCGGCAGGGGGAGGAGCAGCACCCTTGGCGTCGTTTCCACCCTCGGCAGAATCTGGCCCGACCTCAGACGGCACACGGGCGGAAGGACCTCCACCTCGAAGGAGGAAGCCAGCACCACGCTTGGGCCCTCAACAGCCGCATCAAGCCTCTGGACCTCGGCTAAGGCGGCCTCCTCTTCGTTGGTAAGCAGTACCCCTCGCTGACCCGCTCTAGATCCACGTCATAGTGGGAGGCGAGGACGGCGAAGGCCCGCCTAACGTCGTGGTGCAGTGCCCCGCGGAGTCTGCTGCGCACATGGCCGCCCAAGGCCCGCAGGTGACTCTAGAGGGAGCTACCCGAGGGGACGTCGTCGAGGCCAAAGGCCTGGCAAAAGGCCGAGATAGCCTCGGACATGGCCACACGGTCGGCCTCCTTCTGCTCAGCCGCCTGGGCAAGCGCCTTGCAGTTCTTGACGGACTCGTTAAGAGCCGTTTCGAACCATGCAGATAGCCAGACAATGTTCTTCAAACACGAGGAGAAGGACGAAGCTAAACCAAAGTCACAAAACAGGCGAAACGTACCTTCGGCCCGGACACGCTGCTGCGAGGCCTTAGCTTGGGTGGACCAAGCAGACCCGACAGCCACGGCCAGGCCCTCCGCAAGGGTCCCGGCCTGAGCGGTCGCCTCGGCCAGCCGCTCTGTAACCTCAGCCAGCTGTCCCCTAAGGGCCTCAGCCCGGCTCACGCCTCGGTGGCTTGGTTCCGGAACTGGTCCCGCTCGCTGTGACCTGGTCGAGCTCCAGCTGCCACCGCTGCATCTCCCCGGCCTGGGAGGCCACCTGCTCGTGCCGACGAAACCTCCGTTCGTGCCGACGCCGCCTCGTCCACGCCGCCACTGCCTCCGACTTCAGCTCATCACAGAGCAGCCGAAGGTCCGCCACCTCGGCGCTCCGTTGGGCGAGGTGCTCGTTCACCTCAGAAAGCGCAGCCCACTGGGACCGCAGCGAATCCCAAACGTCGCTCTCGCGACGGATGAACAGCGACTTGGCGGTGCTCATGTTCGCGAGCTCCTGAGGGAGAAAAAACGGGATATCACGAAGAATGCCCTGATCACGCAAGGCGTACGCCTAAAATCCTTACCTAAGACCCTGGGAATGTCCCTAGAAAGGATTTCCATGGTCATCCGGAGAAATCTCCTCGCCACCTTGGTATATTCACGGAAATTACCCCGGAGCTTCTCCTCCAACTCATCGTTGAGGGAGAGGAGGGGCTCCGTGGTGTCGCGGCTCCAGAACAGGAGCGGCTGCCCACACCACTCATTGGGATTGAGCTGCACAGGGATAAGGCCGCTGCTCCCCAGGACAGGCGGTTCTGAGCGCCCCTCCACTGAGGCGTCGGGTCCCCCTACAATCGATGCATCGGTACCACCGCCGTCGACGTACTGGGCCTCTCCTCGGCTAAGGTGGCAGGCCTCCGATCATCGACCTCGGCAACGACGGTAGCCCTCTCCTCATGGCCGAGAACAGGGAGGTCAAGGAGGACCACGGGCAGCGGCGCCTCAGCCATCCCGACATCGGTGGCGACGGGCGGCTCCGCGAGCGAATCAGCGACGGCCCCGGCAGGAGTCGATGCCGGCGCCAGCAACGAGTCAGCCGGGCTCGAGGCCACGGCCGCGTCAGCGACCTCCCCCGGCATGATGGCCGCTCCAACAGGGGGTCAGCCTGGGAGGCTTGCCCATGGCAGCTCGTGCCTGCCCCGCCGGGCCCCCCGCCGGAGGGCGCCTTGTGCGGAGGCCACCCGGGGGCACCGCAGCACTGGC